>JAZBGW010001758.1:0-11285 GCA_037464815.1 Mylabris variabilis | reverse complement strand
CAAAATTCTTTACACTTTTACCACCCGACGCCATACTACAATGCCGACATTTTATTCCTTCTTTATTTATAAACACGACGCTGGGTACGGTTCAGGGCGACGCCCGTTAGATGGCGATTCTACTGCATTACATATAAAATATTTATTGTATTTATTTGTATATATTTACATATGTTGTATATGTATTTGATGTATATAGGTATATAGTAACGAACAGGCGCCTAGACGTTGACAACGATAAAAGACACCACTATTAGCGATACGCTACAGTCCATTAAACAATTAAATGATCTGTCTCGCTATAACAACTATAAAAGGATTCCTGTCTATATTTAGTGATTCGTTAAAAGGAACCTATTAAGATTCAAAGTCACATCAATCGCACAATTTGATGGGAATATTATTATTACATCTAATAGAAGAATCTATTTAAAGGCTCTTGCTAAAAGAATCAATTTTAATAACTGAAAATTCAATAAAAAAGCCCTATCTAGTACTGAAAGTATTACAAGAGCTTTTAAGAATGCTTAGCTCTCCAAGAGAGTGTACTTAGCATTCATTTATTGTTTAGAAAGAATTCAAACCATCTTTGATAACAATGAATGACTTTAAGCCGTGAAAATAACAGGAATTGTAATCATTTCATGAGGTTAAGAGCTTAATCTCATGCGTTTTGAGCGTATAATACTATTATAAAAGGCGCCAATTCTACACAACACTACAATATAAAAGTGAAAAGTCAAGGCTTAAAACTTATATACAAACTATTAAAGCTCGACTTTTTTAAAATGAAACCATTCATTGTTAAGCTGGACATTCTTCAATATTCACAGTTTCACGAGAATTAAGCTTAAACCTCGTTGTTTAGACGTTAGTAAGATATATCACGAAAATTGCTACAAAAACACAATCAATTTGTTACAGAAATAATCAATAATTTCGATTTTTTTAACGAGCGCGTAAAGTTGCGTTTTACGTCTTCAATTTATGACTTGATTTGACAATCTAGGGATTTTCGTGTTAATCTACTAATAATTATGTATTAATTTGTATAGAGTACGGTCCTGTTTAGGTCAATGACGCAATGACGTATACTTGTCTATGGTATACAATGTCTCGAAAATACAGTGTTGCCACAATTCTTTGCAACCATTTTTATTGAAACGCTTTTAATGGTGTGTTTGGTGTTGATATTTTTTTTTGTTTGTATCTTTATATTTAAATTAAATAAATCTCTATTGTAATATTGTAATTAACAATATTACAGAAAAATGAGTTTCTCTAGTGATGAAGTGAATTTTTTAGTTTATAGATATTTACAAGAATCAGGTAGGCTATGAAAATTACTAAACATAACCACATTCTTTCATTTACCTGTATGTTTATTATTGTTCCACCATATTTATTTATGATTTTTTTCAGGTTTTCAGCATTCTGCCTATACGTTTGGTATTGAATCGCATATATCACGTTCAAATATCGATGGAGCACTTGTACCACCAGCAGCACTATTGAGTATTTTACAAAAAGGCTTACAATATACAGAAGCCGAGATCAGTATTGGTGAAGATGGTTTAGAACAACGACTCGTTGAAAGTTTAAGTTTAATCGATGCTGTTATGCCCGATGTGGTAGCTAGTAGACAAAATCAACAGAATGCTCAAAAACAACAAATCAAGTCTGAAATTACCGATACAAATGGTGAAGAAAGTATGTTTTACAACTATTATTTGACAAGTATTAAAACAAAACAAATTTCTAGCTGTTGTATCAACACAAAATGAAAATATGGAAGTTGATCAATCGATTGAAATACCAACATCAAAATCGACAGTTTTACGTGGACATGAATCGGAAGTATTCATCTGTGCATGGAATCCAACAACTGATTTATTAGCCAGCGGTTCCGGTGATAGTACAGCTAGAATATGGGATATGTCCGATAATACAGCCAGTCCAAATCAATTAGTTTTGAGGCATTGTATACAGAAAGGTGGAACTGAAGTGCCTAGCAATAAAGATGTAACATCACTCGATTGGAATGTTTGTATTTATATTAAAATTTATTGTAATTGTACATGAAAATCTTGAATGTTTTCATTATAGTGTGATGGTAGTCTATTGGCTACGGGTAGTTATGATGGTTACGCAAGAATTTGGACGACTGATGGTCGATTAGCTAGCACTCTAGGTCAACATAAAGGCCCAATATTTGCATTGAAATGGAATAAGAGAGGCAATTATATCCTATCAGCTGGTGTATGTTTATTTCCACAATAATTAAAATTGTTTTTATTTATAAATATGTTGTGAATAGGTTGATAAAACAACAATTATTTGGGATGCTGCAAGTGGTCAATGTACACAACAATTTAGTTTCCATCAAGCTCCTGCTCTAGATGTTGATTGGCAAACAAATACATCGTTTGCTAGTTGTTCAACTGATCAATGTATTCATGTGTGTAAATTATCGTTGGATAAACCGATAAAATCATTCCATGGCCATACTGTATGTATTTAAATTTTGATTCAATTATCGTCAATTTCAATTCAATATTTTTTTTTTTTAGAATGAAGTTAATGCAATTAAATGGGATCCACAAGGTAATTTTTTAGCATCCTGTTCGGATGATATGACCTTAAAGATATGGTCAATGAAACAAGATGAATGTGTCCATGATCTACAAGCACATTCAAAAGAAATCTATACAATTAAATGGTCACCAACTGGTCCTGGTACACAGAATCCAAATATGAATTTAATTTTAGCATCAGCTAGTTTTGATTCAACTGTACGTTTATGGGATGTTGATCGTGGTGCTTGTATACATACATTAACAAAACATACAGAACCTGTTTATTCGGTAGCATTTAGTCCAGACGGTAAATTTTTAGCTAGTGGTAGTTTTGATAAATGTGTACATATATGGTCAACACAAACTGGCCAATTAGTTCATAGTTATAAAGGTACAGGTGGTATATTTGAAGTATGTTGGAATTCACGGGGTGATAAAGTTGGAGCTAGTGCTTCCGATGGTAGTGTTTTTGTTTTAGATTTACGTAAACTTTAATTGATTTTTTTGTTTTTCTGAAAGTATTCTAAATTGTGGTTCTTTATCGTTGTAGATGTTTTTCTTTATTATAATTTCGATAGACGACGCAGATATATTCAAAGAGTAAATGGTACTTTAATAAAATAATTTTCTGTAAAACAAATTTTTATTCTTTTTAGAAAATTGCAGTTTCTTTAAAGAAATTGAAAGATGTTGAACTAAATTCTCGTCTTGTTTAATTTACATTTTTTATTCATAGTAATTACAATAATGAACCTTGTTTTTAACCTAGGGGAGTTTTGTTTGAAGCCGTCTTTACACACAAAAAAAAACACTAATCATTTTGGCGGTGAATTTAAATATTAATGTCTCGTTATTGTCTTAATTACAACATTTAGCTCCTTGATGAAATAAAGTTTTTATAATTAACAAGTATATAATAATAAAGAGCGCTCGAGATAACAGAATCTAATGTTGGCAACGCTGTTTGGATTAATGTTATTATTCGAGGTTATGTTGAAATTTCTATTTACAATTTTTTTCGAAAAATTCGACGAAAATGTATACAATAAAAGTGGAAGAATATAGTTTGATATATTTGCTTAAATCATGTGTATATAGAAAATTTTCTTAATCAATTCTTATTCCAATTAATTATTAATAAAAACTGATAAACTTGTAAATTATTCAACTATGCAGTATATTATACAATTGAAGTTTTATTTTTAAGAACAAACAGTGTCAGTGTCAAAATTTTCTAATTTTGAGTTGTGTAAACTTGGCTATGAAATAACCAAGAGGAAGCAAACATTTAGGCGCACAAGATTGAAATCACTCCTTGTAGTTTAAAAACAGAGTATAGCAAATTGAAATCACCTATTCGTGACTTTGGCCTTGAAATCTAACTAGTGCTAATTTTAAGTGGCGTCCACTGTACTTGTGATCTTTTGCATTATTATGTTGGCAAACTTTTTACATTTTAGTTAATTGTAGCCCTATGCCAATTTTGTTAATTTTCAAGCACAGTAAGTATCAAATTTAATAAACTTTTTATTAATTTGTTTTGTTTTTATTGATCTACTTATTAAGAGTGATAATTATAAATTTATTAATGTAATTAAATATTTTTTTTATTTGAGAGCTACATGACATTTCTAACATGGATAACATAACCTCACTTTCTATTGTTAAAATTTCAAAAGAATTGAAAATATTCAACAATGGCAAATCCAAAAAGTCTTGAGGCCCGTCAAGCTTTCATCGATAAAAATCCATTTGATGGTTTGAAAATTGACGACACTTTTATTCTGGATCGTTTAGAAGGCCGACATCTTTGTCCGAAATGTGGTAAATCAAGGAAATTCTACTGCTATTCCTGTTACATTCCAATCAAAGAATTAGATGGTTGTTTACCTTATATAAAAGTATAATCTATAAATATTGAGCAAGAAATTAATTTAATTTATTAATATTGTTTTAGTTACCGATTAAGATTGATATAATTAAACATAAACGTGAAATTGATGGTAAAAGTACGTCAGGTCATGCTGCAATTTTAGCACCTGATGACGTTACCATCTATACATACCCAAATATACCGAATTATGAGAATGATAATGCAATTTTAATATATCCAAGTCATAAAGCAATAACAATTAGTCAACTAATTAATGCCAAAACATACGAAAATATTTTACAATTACAAAACATTAATGATTATTATCAGAAATTACCAAAAGGCTACAATAAGACAACATTAATGAAAATGAGTTTGAATATTAACGATAAATTAATTGTTGATAACAATTTAAAGAATTTACCAATTAAAAAAGTAGTATTTATTGATAGTACATGGGATCAATCGAAAGGTATTTATAAGGATGGACGTTTAAATCAAATACCGTGCGTTGTTATCCAGAATCGGATATCGCAATTTTGGCGACACCAGAAAGGCAGTCCACGATGGTATTTAGCAACAATTGAGGCCATCCATCAGTTCTTAATTGAAATCCATTTGAATCTATGGGGCCTACATCCGGATTATAAAGGTATTTATAATTGTTTTACGGAAAAATCGATTGTTGAATTCAACAACGATTTGTATCGACGAAATAGTGAAGCTTATAATGGACAGTATGATAATTTATTATTCTTTTTTAAACACATGTATAATTTAATTCACACATATTATGAACATGACGATTTGTATGCTTATAAGAGGCGATTATTGTGATAATACATGTTGGATTTTTGAATGATTGTTGAATTTTTCAAAGTCATCCTCCTCTCTTTTCCTCATATCTGTGTTGAAATTGCCTTTAGGATAAAAACGTTACTATTTAGCACATACTTTGTGGTTTTCTGTATTTTAAATATTATTTCGTAAAATACACACAAACCGTGAACAATAACATGACTTTGTCTTGTGAAGATGGAAAAAAATTTATTTATTTATTGTATTGAATAAAGATAGATTGGAAAAATAGTGTCAGGTGAATGAGGTATACGACGGTGTAATTGTGGCAACTGACACGGTAGCTACATTAAGGCATATTTAGCCATCATCAGGCAACCACAAGCAGCTAGTAATTTAGTAGAGCGTGCAATGAAAAGAGAAAGCAATCATTTTATTATTGTACGTACCTAGTACTCATGTTTTAGACATGTTTTGATGTTTTTTTTAAAAAAATTGCCAATTGTCTACTACAATACGTTGTTATCTTTGGCACTTGATTCTTCGACCTCTTCAATCACTACAAAAAAAAAAAACGTGCCGAGTTGCACAAGAATCAAACGCGTGCAAGACTAGTTTATTTATACGTTTTTTCAATTATATAATAATACAAGATTGGTTATTTTTCGTTCTTTTGCTTTTTTATTAATATTTGAAATAATTTTAATATATTGTCTTGAGGGGATTCCGGAGACATTTGTCGAATTGGCGTGCGATAGAGCATTTCAAAGTGTATGCTCTAAAGTTTTCTATTTTGGAAAAATGTGATAAGATTCGGAAAGGCAGATAACAGTCTTGGACCCTGTTTTTTTTCGTAGATTTTCCTTTATAACTGGCTAAACCTTGTTCAATATTTTCGATTTTTAATATTTATCAAGTGATTTACATAGAAAATTAAATAGGCTTTCTAAATATTTAAAAATTTCCCATATATGATAACCAGATAAGTTAGTTTTCCGATAACGGAAGAAAATTTAAAAAATTTACCAACACTGATGCCATGCATAATTTTCAAAATAGCAAATCATACTTTCGGATTCACAGAGGTAATGTTAAAGCCGAGGAAATGAAGCTCGCTTAAAATCCAATTTTGAAAATTAAGTGAGTTTCGGGAAAAATTTGAACCCCCTTTTTCATTTATTTTAGAATTTTCTTCAGTTATCGGATCACTAACAAACATATTTGGGAAATTTTTAAATATTTGGAAAGTCTATTTAATTTTCTATCTAAATCATTTGATAAATATTGAAAATGGATAATATTGGCAACGTTTTAGTCAGTTATGAAGGAAAATGTCTGAAAAAAAACAGAGATCAAGAGTTTTCTCTGCCATTCAGAATTTTATCACTTGTTTTTCAAAAATAAAAAGCTTTAGAGCATGCACCTTGAAATGCTCTATCCAAGGCACGTCAATTTTTGATATAATCTCAAAAAACCAGCGAGTAATCGCTGTTTGAAACAAATGTCTCCGACTTCCCCTTAATGTTTCAAATAATTTTAATATTTTGTCTTAATGATCGTATATGGATTATTTCGCAAATTTGAATCTGTAATGACCGACAATTGAATGTTTGTGCTCTAGTTAACCAGTACTAGTCTATAGTTTTAAGAATAATTAAAATGCGTTCAAACTAAAACCGTTGTTACTTGATTAAAACATTAATTTCCATTTTTTTTTCTTCTTCTTTCTTTCTATCAAACACTTTCTAAATTATTATTGTAAAAAAATTGTTGACAAAATCATCATTAATAAAATTATTGCAATTACGACATTCAATATATTATCTATTTAATAACGTCGACCTATTACACGAAACGTTGATTTCCTTATAAATTACACATCAAATAACCCTTCAAGTTCGAGATTTGGTTTGTAGAATTCTTGGGGGCACAAGACAAAAGTCGTCGATTTAAATCTTGGTTTCGATAATCGACAAATATCTTGATTGTAACATAAGGAAGGTTGTCTAGTAAACATCTGCGAGGCGCCCCGACCTAGTGACCCACTCGCCCAGTTCCTGACTGACTCCCAAACGCCTCCAGTCCATACTGTTGTTGTTGTTGTTTGTGTTGTTCACGCTCTGTACTGCACCCAACAACTTTTTTTATTACTATATCATTATTACTATTATCAATAATAACTGTATAAATGGATAAATTGATTAAAATTTCTGTACAAGTTCGTGAAGATTTTAATGCTTGATTAGACATGAAACCTGTTTCAGTTGAATTTAGTTTTTTTTTTTGTTGCTTACTACAAATCGTGTCAAAAGAACTGTAATTAGGAACAGCGTAAATGAGCTCTATGAAAATGCAAGTTTAACCTACTTGATATAGTTGTGATTGCTATAATGCCCATTATTGAAATACATACATTAGAGTTGTTTCTTTTCTTTTTCCGTATTTATTTAAACTGCAAAAATTTAAAAAAAACAAAAAAACACAATGATTTATCGGTTAATTGTGGAATTTTAGGGAAAATTTTCCTATTGACAGACAGCAAGCGCTTCTATCTTGTTTACCTTGAAGTTGGTGAAATTCTTTCTCCTGCATTATTTGTTTCAAATTGCCCCCAACACTTTTACTTGAACGGTAATTTATTCATCTAAAACAACACCATTATCTCTGTTGTTGTTGTTCTTTTGTGTGTTTTTCTCGAGTTGTTGGGGAAAATTAGCGATAGTTTTTTGGAAATTTACTAACAATCCCACAGGCGATTGTGTGAGTTATTTGAATAGTTGACAATCTAGAAAAATGTTGTTTTGTTGTTGTTTTTATCGCCAACAACCTAATGTGTCGATTGAATGGTATTAATGGTTCCGGAAGTATGTCAACCGGACATTAAGAAGATCATTGACGGTATTACCGATTGTTGTAATACCATTTTAATACCATATTCGGTTGGTTGTTTTATAATAAACCTTGTTCGATTATATTTAATTAATTGTGAACAGGAAAAATTCATCAAAGGTACTTACATATACCAATGATAGGGTGTAAAGTTTCTCTTGACTACAATTAAGCCACTGATAACTAATTGTACTCAACTTTACTATTTTTTTTTTTATAGGATAATATACCAGTATGATGGCGATATCAAAATCAACCCACATTTCTAATCATCTAGGCAAAAATGAAACCTACATACATGTGAGGGTGTTGCTTTCTTCAATTTCATCTTCAATAAAAATACACAATTGTTTTCTATCGGAAGTTTCTTGAATAGATACACCATCATCAATCAATTCGTCCTGTTGAAAAACGATTATTTACAAATCATCCTGTCAAATATTAATGCAAATATTGACAGAATTGCCCAGCACGAGTTCATCGTCAATGATTCTAAAGTGTGACCGATCGACACCACTTGGTTGGCCTCTTTTGCGTCGACAACTTTATCCGAAAAAAGCTCGAGGATGAGAGATGATCAAAGAAAAAAAATCTAGGAAATATCGTCCTGGCCTTGACATTGAAGAAACTGAATTTTTATTAACAATAGCACACAGATGTTGGAGAAGTAATAAAAAAAAAATCACTAACCTAAATTTGCACCACTAATGCCGACATTAGAAAGCGAAAATGTTCAACAAATAATTACCCTTGTATAGAAATATGTATTTTGGTCATATTTTTCAAGTGCGGACGTGACTTTTTACAAAACTAACGATTCTTTCCAGATTCGATTTTGATGAGAAAAATTGACTATTTTATGATAAAACTTCCAAATAAAAACAAGATTTGAAAGTGGATATTTTGCTGAGTAGTTTTTTTTTCATAAATTTCGGCAAATTACAATATTTAAACAATTCAATCGTTTATTCTAATTAACAACATCAACTTTCTATTTTTTTGATATCAGTACTACTACAAATATTCTCATATTTTGCCAAATAAGTAGAACAGACAATGAATTCTATCATTATTCAAAACTATAATTACAGCTCTTGATTTTTTAAACAATTCCGATCGAATCTTGCAACTGTATAACATTGAAATTGATATTGCAAAGGTCGCAGCTTACGCAACAACAACAGCCACATGATTTGATTGTCTACAAAAAAAAATCAAATTTGCTCTCGATAAGAATACGCTGAAATGTGTGTTACAATTAGTGGGGGGCTACCCGGTTGTTGTTCGGGCATCAAGTTTGGGCCAGGTCCGCCTTGAGACCTACTTGCAGACTTGAAACTAAACGACAATAGTCGTCGACGATGATGCTAAACTGTGTCCGTGCGTGCGAAATAAATTTGGGTTGGCTGATGGAAGAAGGTACAAAAAAAATGTTTCGTTTCTTCCACTCATGGAGAATTTCGAATTTCACAGATATATCGATAATAAAATTCTATTTTGAATTTAGGGCACAATAACCATAAAACATCTGTATAGTAGTTGATGGCCTAGATTTTCGAATTTTATTAGATGACCCTCCCCTGTTGCACAACCCTTTTATTAAAACGATACCAAAGTAGAATCTACCGTTCAATTTGATGGCCAAGAACCGTTCTTCAATCGCCTATTGTGTTTACGGTTTTCGAACCAACAATTCGTCAATATTTGACATATGCTCAATATATAGGTAGAAGATGTGTTGAGATAATAACATATATAAATGATAGGATAGGTTGTCGGTATTTAAAGTCTTTTAGGTCAATTTGTACGGACGTTTTTATTAACAACACTAGCGCAATATTGGAGGAAATCCAAGAATTATACACGGATTTGGACATTTTTTTTCATATACACATTTCTTAGCTATTATTCACTAATAATTGTGTGAATTTGAAAGTTGTTTAAAAGTCTTGCAATTTTCTGTCCAAATATCGATAATTATCGGAGGTGATACTTTTTCAGCAACTCCTGAAACAATAAGACATTCATACAGTTTTTGCAATGTTTTTTTCTTCTTCTTTCAATCTATCACACAGTCTTCATTCCATCACAATAGAATATCAAATTGTTCGTTTTATATACGAGTTGGCCTCTTTTTGCCAAACATTTGTTTTTTCCTCTTTGTTTCTTTCGTTTCTGTGCTGTGGTGACCTTTCAAGTCTGCAGACCTTTGACATTGAATTGTAACGAAATTGTGTACGAAATGAGGAATTGGAACGCGGACGTGACGAAGATCAATCCTTATCTTTATCTTCTTCATCATTATCATCAACAATAATAATAATAATAATAATGATAACAATCAGTACGACGATGTTTGTAAATCTTGAAAACAGGAGCCGATGCGTAACACATTACTCTGTTGTTTGGACTTTCGTTTTTATTGGACCAAATCGACACAATACTGGAATTTTATTTTTAATGTCTACAAAAAAACAGAAAGATACCTAAACAAAAAAGAGAGAATTTGAAGAAAGTTGACAATAATTATACCAACATTCGATAATACTAACTGTTTAAAATTTTAGTCTAATTCGCATGTAGTCCAATTGAATTTTGCCCAATTCACCGTAAAGTAGGCAACCCTTCAATAAAAAAACACATTGTTTCCAATCAAATTTCGGATAGATGTCTTTTTATATAAAGTAGGAAAAGAGGTCAGTGCATTATTTGAAAAGACGCTTTGAAATAGTTGTGATCTTTTATGTTTGGCATTAAAGGTCATCCAGTCAATTCATTTTGACTATTATTGATTTTATTCGAACATATGTAGGTGGAAATCAATTATCTGCTAAATTAAAACTTCATAAACCAAAGTAATACAACAACAAAGATGCCATTACAATTCAATACGTTTGAATTAACAACTAAATTGTAAATTACTCGATAAGTACTTGTTTTTAGTTTATCCCTTTCGAATGTTCTAATTTTTTTCGTGCTGATTCATTTGATTAATAACCGGTAGACATTAGTAGAGAATTTTAAATTTCGCCAAAATGTTAAAGGTGAGATAAATTCGCCAAAAAAACAGTCGCGTTTAATAGAGCTTTATCAGAGAACGCTAAAGACGAAACTTTAAAAATGTAAGGATTATAATGAGGGTGTGTGTG
>JAZBGW010001755.1:1681-14013 GCA_037464815.1 Mylabris variabilis | reverse complement strand
AATAATTCTATTACGATTTGTACAGTTGATTCTTTAAATTTGAATTAATGAATAACATCAGTCTAATTGGATTTTGACAACTTAAGTATTTAAATTTAATTTAACGACAACCATTTTAAATTGAATTACAATGAACTAGGCAAAAGTCATTTTCTGATTTGTAAATGAATTCTCTTATTTCATTTTCTTTTTGTATATCTCTCGACAATTAATTAAAATAACGATCAAATAAGTTGAAATACCGAAACCGGTGTTGAATCATCAAATTGAAAATTGCATTAAATACAAGTATAGATGGATGGTCCATTTTTGAAATAAATTGTGAGAAATTTTGTTTTAAAACATCGGTTTTATGGAATTTTGACGTTAAACTGTAAAAAGAAAACGATTTCGATACTTTTACTCTAACTGTTAGCTTTTGGTGTACATTTTGAGAACTTTTTGTTTTAAATCATTTTTTATAATTATTTTTTGGCATATTTTAAAAGAATTTTTACTGTTTTTGATGAAGAAAAAGCAAAATATCTCATTGCGTTTCCATAGATTTAACGAAAGACACCTTTTTCACCTTTTCGTTTTGGAATGAAAGTCTCAATTAAAGTTTTAATTATATTTTTTTTTGGTAAAAAGCACGAGATTGCTTTGATGATTATGAATCATCTTCTCGTAAAGCAAAGGCAAAATCGCTCCTCAGTTGTTTTTATTATTATATACGAAAACTCATAAATCTGGCATGTATTAATAATGTGGTGATCATCTGTGGTATTTTTTATTCTCTTCCATAATTAAACTTAAGATTGTCCAACAATAAAAGACAAGTTAACAAATTGTTGATTTTAGTTGAAGTTATTGGTAGTTGAGGCATAATACAAGTATTATTCGTTAATCAAACAAGAAACAGAATATAGTTTTAGTATATATGTTTATGAATTTTATTAGATTGTAGCACTATTGTTTACAATGCAAACACGAATAGATGGAAATCAAATAAATGGCAACAATTCCAAGACAAACCCGTTGAACTTACGACTTGTATTATTTAAACAATTAATAACAACACATGTACACAAAAAAAAACTTGATTTCAACTTAAACTGGTGTAAATTTAAAGACTACAAGGAGGGCCACCTTTCAGTAACCTACAAGTTACTCTTTTAGTGATATAATTTGTATACAGGGTGTTTTTTTAAAGTGGTAAGTTCTTATGAAACTCTTAGAGTAGCCGGAATATTTCAAGGGTTTAAAGAGGGTGTCTAGAGATCATTTTAGAACATCGTAGCTCATTTGAAAGTTGGTCAAAAACGATCGTTTCTGACAATCTCACAATTTACAAAACCGAGCAAGGCACACAAAACGACTAAGAATGACTCGCGGATCCTCCCAAAGGTGATTTTTTTCGTATTTCTTCTTTTTATCCTGGAACAGGCGGAAGTGTTTCGCATTTTCTCTGGAATGCAATGGAGAAAAATAAAAAAACAACTGTCAGGAAGGTTTACAAATCATTCTTAGTCGTTTTGCGTACTTTGCTAGTTTTTGAAAATTGCGACATTGGCTAAAACGATCGTTTTTAACCAACTTCTAAATAAGCTTGAATTTTTTTTGGAATCGCTCGCCAGCTAGTAGGAGTTTCATTAGACATAACTACTTTAAAAAAAAACGCTTGTATACTTTGACAAAATAGGATTGTTGCGCAGTAACTTACGCAATGGTTGGTTTATACTTGTCTGTTCTTAATTATCAGAAATAATGGAATTGAAGCGAATACCACTCATTGTCTTGATGATTTCATTTGTAATGTTTTAAAATTGTTTAAAGATTTTCAAAAAATAAAAATAAAAATCACAAAGGAACAAATAAACAAAGACTAAAGTAGAAAAAAGTATAAACAAAAATACCCAATGCATTTGGTCTTAAGAATCGTAAAAGAAAGTCAACAAATTTTCGATTAATCATACGACAAAATGTTTATTTTGTATTTACGTTAATATTCATTCATCGCTCAAATTTCAAAGATTTACCCTCTTCCAACAGTTTTAATTAACGTAAAGTATTGGAAAAGGAAAAGATGGGAATGGATTTGATCCAGAAATTTAATTAACATCATCTTTAATTGGATACATAATTAAAATTTCCTATATAGTCGATTTAATTAAACAATTTTTTCAAATAGTTTCACAAATATAACAAAAACTAAACGTTAGTAAAATGAAATGAAAACGTGAAATTATATAACAGTGCCACCTTTACTGACATGCCCGTTATGTTTGTTCCTTTTTTCAATTAATTAAATTAGCAATAAAAGAGGCGTGCTCAATGTACCTACACTTTTTTTGTTATAGAAAAGTGTAAATAATTCGCTACTATCGTTGTAAAGGTCAAAAAAGCTCCTAAAAAATGTCATATGTGTTAAAAGCTGAAATACCACTTAATTCGACTGATTGCGAGTTTCTCTCAATTTCTCCAACAGTGGATTATCGTCGAATAAAAAATGTACGGTTTATCAATCTCTCATGAGATTTGATTAATCGGATTTATGTTGATTTATTTTTTTCCACACTACAGTTAATTTAAGTAATTTTTTTTGACGCATTTTTTATTACGCCTATACGGAAAGTAAAAAACAACGATAAAAATCTCAGCTGTTTATATCGTGTGTTGTTGTTGTTGTTGTTGTTATCGTTGTTGTTTGTTGTAGCATTTAAAATGTGCAACATAGTAATCGTTTCCTTCGTAACCGGAAGTTCCACCAGCGTGTGAACAGGGTCAGGAAAAAATCTACTTTTTGTTGTAGATTAACATCATTTCAACAAATTAGAAGAAGCTTTTCTGGCCTTTTTAAGGGATAAATACAATGTCCATATTTCAAGTATACGAATCTATTGATCCAGACAAACTTAATCGCCTTTATTGTTGATCTGGGCCATTTCCCACAATATTCTGGATCTTATTTACTAATCCTTTGGATAGTCAAGTTTACAGGAAGAAAAATCGATTAAACAACTTTGTTGATCAAATATAGCATTTTTTAAGATCAAAAAACAAGTGTGGATCGATACTTCTTGAAATAAAACAACTATAGTCTGTACACTCTAAATTAGTCAACTTGACTGCATTGTATTAACGACATTTCCATCCTATCTAATGGTTTCTACATTTCTAGAACGTTTTCAATTTTTAACACGGTAAATGAAATGTTTAGTAACGTTTCATTTGCAATTAATTGAGCTAATTGGTTGTAATGTAGATGAAAGTTGTGCAAAGTAGACAGGAATTTCTTATTAGAACAATAAGAAACTTTAGGATTGTATTTTAGACGGGCATATTGACGATTTTCACGTGAATTCAGAGAGAGTTCTGTTCTAGTGCGATTTTTCCAGATAAAAGAGATTAATTAAAATATTGCTGCATCATTTATTACTATCATCGACTCAATAAAAAATAAATTAATTATTCTGTATAAATAATGAGTTAATTTAAGTTTGTAAATAATAAATATTCTTTCTACATTTAATGCAGCTATTAAGATATTTACAACGTTTTCTTGTTATTGTAAACAATAAAGTCAACAACACCCACACACACACACTAGTTGTGAGTTTATATTTTAAATAATTGAGCATCAGTTTAATAACATTGTATAGATAAGAAAGTTTCAAGTGAATTTATCGTGGTAGTGGTTGTTGTTGTTGTTGGATGATTAAAAATCTCATCAAATTTAGATGAAATTTTTTTATAAAAAGCTCTATCATTACGGCCACCGTAAAAAGCAGCCAGTTTTTTTTGTGTGTCGCTGTATTTTATCTAAAATAAAATTATTATTACAAGAAAATACTACTAACATTAGTAGTTAATCTGTTAGAGCTTTTACGTCAGCTCCAACAAGAGTTTACAGCACTTATATAAATAAACTATAATGTTAGACAATAATGGAAAGTTTTTATATGTACTTATACTACATAAAATCATAACTTTTCTCATTTTATTGCAGAATTGTTGAATAATTTTAATTTAATTAAAAAACATAATGAACATTGTTTTGTGTTTAATTGTCGGCAAAAAGTTTGGAAATAATTCACGATTAAAGGTTGAAAATTGTTTATTTTCCGTTTTTTATTCATCCTGTTTTTCTCGTATAGAAAAATTCTGAATATTTCAACAAATATATGACGTAATAAAACCGATGTTATACTAGCCTGACCTATCTGACCGATCTAAGTGAGCTTTAGAGTTTGAACTAACTGTCTCAACTTCGCATTACAGTCATTAAGCTCCTCATAAATCATATAATAACTAGTGATAGGATAACATAACATAGAAATGTTCATTCGGTCCGTACAATTTGATGATTATAATTGTTCAGATAACAATTTAGTATAATATTAAATAGCCTCGTTAACATCAAAATAAATTAATTTTGTAAACGAACAAAACCATACAAACATAAACATGAGACTCTTTCAACATTTTTAAAATTGTTTTAAATATCGGTATTTTAAAAATGTTCGATATCGATTCTAGTTGTGAATTATCGGCTCAAATTTGTGTACGTGATGTATCGCTGAAGGACTTGTTGAGAGAAGATTAAAACGATAACAAAATATGCATCCAACCCGGATGTTATCAGTTTTGTTTTCTATTTTAGCTGCACGACAATTCGCATCTGTATTCTCTAAACAAATCTACATCTAGTTCGATTTAACAACAGGAGAATCACCAATTTTGAAAAAAAAGAAACGTTAATTTCTGTAGAACGACTCTTCTATATTGAATACCAATCAGTTCTGTCCTAGTACCTACCCCTAACAATAAGATCTCCTAGCAAATAGAGGAATATTTGTACGGAAAAAGTCCTTTTATTATTAGATTATATCCAGTGTCCTGAATATAACTTTACGACAATTTACGGAAAATTGAACGACTAGATATGTATGTGCATGGACATTGGAATCGGTTAAAACTGATTTTAGATATAGAGGTCTGAGAATCGATGATTTATCTATTTGAATGGTCTAGAAAACGGCACGAACAACAAAAATTCGTCGTACACAGGGTGTTTCGAAACATGTGTCGGCAAATGAAACCTCTGATTCTTTGGTTTTTTGTAAGAAAAAAAGTTCCCTATAACATAACAAACGCACCGTTTTCGAAATACGGAGTGTCAATTTTCTCAATGCCGTAGAAATTAGGGACAGAAAAAACTTGAATTAGCACTCATATAGTAACCAAAATAAATGGTATGAAATTGCCAAAATCTGAGTATTGTATCTCAAACAGTTCCTGGAATATTGTCAAAAAACAACTAAACAAAAAATTCTTTAAAACTGTGTATCTCGAAAACGTTGCGTTTTCGGACCTACGTTATTGGGAACTTTTTTCTTAGAGCCAAAGAATCAGGTTTCATTTCCCGACACATGTTTTGAAACACCCTGTATACAGTCGGTCGGCTTCTTTTGTAGTATAAAATTCACAAGTTATCTCAATCGACGGTATATACACACACACACACACACACACTAACACACATACACCGGTATAGACCTACGAAAATACGATAACTCCGGACGTGTAACATTAGTATTCACGTCGTCGATTGCCACAAACGTAAATCGCTGCTGCGTCTACGGAACTTGGATACTTAATTACATTTTAAATAGACCGATGAACACACTTTTCTTGCTTATTCCACTATAGTCTTATTGATATGCTGTCAGTTTTTACACAGTCATTAATGATGCTTAATTCCAGCAAACTCCCCGTTGGATACACACCGATTTCCTCGTTATAACTATAAACTTAAAGTACAAACAGGACATTGTTGATTTCCGCAATAAAGACTCTTTTTGTGGTTAACTTTAATTCGTCTATTATTATCCTGCTAAAACAAATACTTCAATGCACATCAATGTTCTAAAAAATTGAGATCGAGGTCGAGATGCTGGTTTGTGTGGAATAACAATCACCGTGTGTGAACGATGTTTCCAGATCCATCTTAAAAAGTAACCTAATGTCCTCGTTTGTTGGTTGACTTTTCCTATTTTGTAGCGAATAATTTTCTCTTTAAAGTTGCCCAGTTAGAAATTAACGCTATAAATACATTGCAAAACACAATTAAGAACTGATTAGTTTGTAGATTTGATTAATAATTATGATTAATGAACATGCGCAATTTTATGTTGATTTATCCTATTTATTAAATTTATTTTCTATAAAATTTGATATATTGTTGATTATGTAAATCTATATAGAATATAAATGTATTTTAATAATATATTTGTTGGAATTTTCTATTCCTGGAACGTTTTCAAATAATAGAAATTTTCTGTTGGAATATATTTTCGTGAACGACTAATACTTGACCCTCTCTGAATAGAAGTGTGTATGCTTCGTTTTTTTCTTCTTCTTCTTTCTACTCGCTTTGTTAGTGATAAAGTTGGTGTTAAGTTTGGAAAACTTTGAAACGTTATAAGGGTCTGTTTAAAGGGGGGGATATTAAGTTGAAGTTTAGTAATTGCCAGATTGGGGCCTCCGTTCACATTAGATGCAAGTCTACTATTTCGTGTTGAATTTAATCAAAATTTAGTTTCTGTCTTGTTATTATCGTATTACGATTTGCATATACAGTGGGACATTTTATTTTCATTATTATATTAGCCGAATTGTTGTTATTCAACTGTATACATGCTGTATAATACGGTTAATCTATTTTAAGAGGATTTTCATCGTTGTTTTACTGATGTACAAGAGGAAAATCAATGAGGTGCGATTATTAGATACTGAACGGACATTTTTGGACAATTTTTCGTGTCTTCTATTCTATTCGTTCTCTTTTATGTTCTATCATCGTCGCCGTCGTCCAGTTGAGGTCAGTTAAGCTTCAATACAAGCCAGCTACAATGTCTCTACTCTTCTACAATTGCATTTTCCCTGAAAATATTTCCAGCGATTTTTCAAAGGGTTTTGTATTACCAACGTTTTATTACAATCATATCTCAGCTTTATATGAGATAAATCTGTCAAAATACTATCTTTTAATTAACGCGGCATCAACAGAAGCTGACTATAAATCCATTTAATCCAGATTTAATCAAATCGAAATATCTCGAAATAGTCTCCTTTCTCTTGCATGGCCTTTATGAATCAAACCATTCAAACAGTAAATTAATACCACCACATACAATGCATACGTAAGAAAATTAAACAATCGAATTTAAATTGTTGGTTTGGAATAAACGCCTAGAGTTTTTCGGTGTTTCCTGTGTATAGGAGACAAAAAATTCTCAATAATACCATAGATTTAATATAGTACAGGAACTATTCAGACGTAAGCATTGGTATTTTTATAACTTTACCAAATGGGCTTTATCATTAATTGATTCCCAGAATAACTGGAACAAATCAATAAAAACCAATATATAGAGCACTCGAGACGTATTATCACGCTAGGACAGACCCTTCAGGTGAACGAATCTTCATTGCAAGTATCTACAGCTTTTATCAAATAAAATTCGGTTTTTATTGCTACGAAACAGAATCGTTTCTATCATAAACTATTTGAATAAACCTTCCATTACTTCCTACTTTTCACATCACCACAATAACAATTTCATTTTTGATTAATTGGAGACCATTTATATGCAGTAGTGTAATTGGGTTTTAATAAATAAAATATTGAATAGAAAATGAATGCACCCTTCAGCGGACATAGAAAAATGCTTATGTAGTAAGAGCCATGGAATATAAAAAGACGAACTGGTTCGATTCAAACAACCATCAATCTTTTCCGCCACCACAAGGAAATAGAGAGAAGCCCAAACAGTATAATTAACATGTCGTAAATTCCCGCGCCTAAGATAGATATTTTAGTACATGGTCGAGTTGAAATTTTAGAGAATCCTCCTCGTTTTATCTCTTTTCGTTTTTCATTCTTAGATCAACATTAAGACGTTTTTACATATATATGTTGTATTTCATCTTAGGAAAGAATGTTAAAAGTCACTGACAATTTTTTTTTGAAAAAAAAATTTGAAACGATTCTTTCGAGAAGATGGAAAGAAAATAAAAAGGAGCTCCTTTTCTCCATTTATTTCCACTCTTTATCTCTTTGTAATTAATATCGATTTATCAGAAAGTATGTGAAAATGAGATAAAAGGGACTGACGAACCAATTAAAACCAAGAATACTTTAAAAGTTGAATAATTAATTTTCGATATAAACCACATTAAAATTATTATTATTATTATTTCAAGTCTTAATAAAATGTTCTTTTTCCGGACCGAATTTCTTGTTATTATTAACTGACTTATGAATATTTATAAATTTTAATGTTATTTTTCAGAACCATCAAGAAAAATTACTTCTTAATTGAATTTGTGATGAATGATTTTAATAATTAATAAAAACTTTACTCTTCAATTGTCTTCATCAAATTATAAAATAAATTAATTCTTCTTTACTTTAGACAATAAACAAAAAAAATTGAAATTTATTAAAAAATTTCCACACGAAAGTCGACTATTTGTACGTTTGACTACCACCACTTAAATAATCTGACGACATTTGTGCCAGAATAGAACAAAATAATATAAAGCCTGACTAAAACATTCTATGCTTTATGAATATAAAAATTTTACTGGATACAATTTGACAGTAAGTTATCTTGTGTACTGGGAAAAAGTCGCAACTTGAGCCGTAAAAAATCTGGCCCTCGCTGCTGCACGTGCCCGTATTTATGAAAGAAACCATTGATTTTTTTGTTCGTAATGCAAAACTAAACTGTGTTTCAAACTAGCGAAACACTTGCATTGTAGCATATTTAGCTGCTTTACAACTCGTCCAGTTGTTGTCAAACAACCTTATCTCAAAACATCGATCAGTTTCAACTACTACCAAAATCCGTACACGTGTTCTGTTGTCAAATAAGTTTCAGAAACATCGTTCTAGTATTTCATTTAAATCCGACATTGTGCGCGTTTCCGTTTTTTTTTTTTATAAAAAGTAAGTGAGTGACACTTTTGTCATGGAGTAAGCTATACGTTAACTCATGTATTTTTTGGTTTTATTGTGCGTTTGGAATATCAGGAATGTTGTAGCTACATATATATGTTTGAATTTTATTTGTAAATAAGTTATATGAGATTCCGTGAATATTAGTTTCCTTTACAAGGATTAAGCTGCTATAAACATATTGAATATATGTGGAATAAACATTGTATTGACATTTCTGAGCATACAAAACTGATACCTATTTTGATGGGTTTTTTTCGTTTAATATATATATATAAGAATCATTTATTGTATTATTAGAGACATTTCCAATTTTCAACCGATTTTCAAACAATAACAACAAAATATCGCACTATATCAACAAAACTCGTAAACTAAGTAATATGTGACACACAAAAACGATTTTAAAAGTAGCAAATAACAAACATCAGTAATGAATCGAAACATAACTGGACATTTCTGGTTGTTGAGTTGTTTTTTTTCAAATTTCAAGCTTTATTACTGTTCACTTGTGAAAGCATTGGAAAAATACAGGTAGCAAATCACTTCTATTGATTAATCCCAGAAAAGGACGCAATCCTATTGTACACAATCACACAGAGTTGGGAATCTGAATTTGAAACAACCAAAATATGTCAATTTCAGTTAATTCGTCCTTCCTCAAACAAGTTAAAGAGGGATCACGTCTTAATCAACAACACTCCCTAATTCATTTAAGAAGCAATGAATGACAGCAACAGATTAGTTTTTATGCTTCTGCTTCAAATTGCTTAACGATTACATTGTAATAGTTAAAATCAACTGAACTAGAAATAGAATTTTTTAATATTCTCTTTGCAAAAAATTAAATTTGTGATTATTGAGGGAAAGTGGGTAAGAAGGCAAAGTTTTAAATTTTAAACTACACTTGCTGAATTTTTACAAGTTTTGTGTTTGGATCCTCTAAACTCTAAATCAGCGAAACGTGTTCATAAAGATAAAGAACATTACAGATTGTGTCGCCACTTATTTATAAGCGGAAACACCGTGAAGAAGTCAGAAATACGGAAATCTGCATATCTTGTTCACAATTGACGTGATATGCGCTGCTATGTATTGCCTATGTATTATTATAGAATTTCACAATATACGGTATTCTTAAAAAAGGGACAGGCTGTATAAAGTGGAATTAATTGCCAGATAAGAAAATGGCCACGATAAGACTTTGTTGAGTTAGGAATTGCTGTAAGTTCATATGGAATGTACTACGGAAACTCCACAATAACCAATTCCTTAAACGGACCGCACCCTATTATAGCCACCAAATTAACTTTCACAAAGGGTTTGTAATATTACATAAATTGTGTTTGATGAAATATCGACGTTTTAATTAAACTAAAATCGACTAATATTTTTTAAAATTTTATTATTGATTGTTATAAGAGAAGCTAAATTTTCGAATAATACATACATGTTTACGTAAGATGTTCAGAAATGGAGTTCTCATTAAACAAGTTGAAAATTTCAGGTAAACATACTTATTAATAGACTACCATAAAGTTTCAGAATACTATCAATATTTAGTCTAATTAGTTCAAAACTGTAGGTACGTCTGATACGTAATTTCCTTTAGATTTGAAATTAAACAGCTTCGGGATAGAACAAGATACCAATTGTATAATCAACCCTTGAAGCTGTCATCATCCCTTAAAACAACAAATGAATTGCCGATTGTTCTGTTATTTGCGATACCATTATTAAAATTATCTGCCATTGGAATAATTTCATTAAGAATTGGTAAACATATGTAGAAATACAGATTTTATGTGGATAAAAATGTTAATCGAAGGGCAAAGTTTTCCAGGTGCGGAAATTCCCGACTTTTCCCTCTCATATTTCGTTTTAATCTCCACCATAACCGACGCAAACCCATTTACTGTTTAGTTAATGATTGTTGTCAATTGTTATCGTTAATAGTAATTATATAATTGTTGGTTTTACGTCTTTGGAACAAACTTAGGTGCAATTCTGGTGGCTATTATTGCGGTTTAAGCATATAGTTAGTGATTGATTTTGAGTAAATCGCGGGACTAATTGCGGTTGCGAGAACTGTAAATCACTGTTGAAAATATACGGCTTGTAGTTACATTATTTTGACAGGCACATGGGCCATGTTTCTTGTATACGAATTTATCTTATTTTCTTCACAAGTTAAAGATAAAATCGTATAAATTTAAAAATTGAATTTTGATAAAGGAAAAGCGGTTACATTTGAAAACTTTACGATTCAATTTTATGATAATTCAGGTACTTTGTAATTACGACAAAAAAAACACTACGGTAAATGAATATTTAAAGTAATCCGAAAACTTGAAATTGAACGACAAAAAGAATTGAACGGATGAAAATGGGGAAAAACTGTAGGCAGAAGAAAAGAAGAAGAGTTTCTGGCTTTATTTTGAATAAAAATAAGGAACTGTGAGAATACACATATCTATATTTATCACCCAGTTATTCTGCAGATGTGGTAAATGTTTTGACAATTTTTTACAATAACGCCATATAGAAGGGATGTTTGGATAAAATTTCAAAATCTTCCTGATGTTTCGTTGCATAAATTACTTTTTTCCAAAAAAGTAAAAAACGCCGAACTATTAGAGGGGTAGAAAGTTTTAAAATAAGAACTTTACTGAAAATAATATAAAAACAGCAGTTCGGTGTACGTTCGTTTTTTCTGTATGTGTGTATGTATTTCATTCTGTTTATCGTGTTGAAAAACATCACCAAAGTCTTTACGAATGATTGCGACGTATTTTCGACTTAATGATGCCATTTACAAACGAAACACCACGTTACAAAAATTCTATTTTAATTTTAACGGCAAAGAGTTTGTATTATAGGGGATTATTGCTGGTAAAGTTGTTTTCAAGATTCTTATTCTTATTTAACGTAAACGTTAAATCCGACAAATATTGTACGCATGTGCACGATATTATGTCGATATTCAACATTATACTGCGGATGTTCTTTAATAAAGAAATAAAACAAAATTAATGTCTATATTTGTACAGTTCTATTTATAGTATTTTATTTGAACATAGTTATATTCAGTTGGATTCCTCTTCTATAGTCCCTCAATCCCGGACCAATTTATTAAACACCCTACTGTTTCGTATTAATACTCCCAGACAAACAATTAACACACAGAATGAAACACTCCTGTTGGAGAACGCATATAACAAAAGCTACACCCCAAAATTCAGGACAATACAAACAATAGACGAAAAGACGGAAAATAGGTAAGCTTTTATATCGTGTCTTGTGTGCAATTTGGCAAACAAACAAACAA
>JAZBGW010001754.1:0-14016 GCA_037464815.1 Mylabris variabilis | reverse complement strand
CCGTACGAGGTGGAACACCCTGAATACAGCTAAGTTTGTTTTTGAATTTGCAGCAAAATTTGCCGATATCGATCGTAATATAAAGCATTTGGAATTGAAACTGAAAGAGGGCACATCTCGAGATTTAGGACAAAATAAAGTCGCTAGTATTACAGAGAAATTAGTCAGTAAGATACCAGAAAGTGAAGCAACAAAACCCATCCAAAAGAGTGTAAGTTATTTACATTTTCATAGCACAAATTTATTAATTGTACTGTAATTTAATTTAACAGCAATCCCGTCCAGCTGTCGTTCTACCTCAAGGTTCTGAATTTTGTCATTTTTGTGGTAAGCGAGTCTATCTTATGGAGCGTCTATCGGCCGAAGGCCGGTTCTTCCATCACGGTTGTTTCAAGTAAATTTATCAAATGATAACCGTCTTTTTTTTTCTAAATTTAAATTATTTACACAGGTGTCAATATTGTCATACACAGCTTCGTTTAGGTTCTTATGCATTTGATCGTGACGGTCTGTACGATCATAAATTCTTCTGTATACACCATTATGGTATGCAAGGTGAATTGAAACCGAATAATAAAATAGCACGTAAACCATCCCAAAAACAACAAAAAAGTCCAGAAAAGAAACTCGGTGGTATTAGTGGTGTTGATTTATTAGATCGTGTACGTACACCGGAACGTATAGAATTTGCGAATCTCAATAATCAATTATCAGATCAAGATGAATCTCTTAGTCAGATGGATGAAGATGAATGGACTGATAAGAATTTCGGTGCATCGACTGCTGAATTAGGCACTAGTGATGAGGAATCGTCAAGTCTTAGGTTTTTATCTATATTATACAGGGTTGCTGCTGTAAATATGCCAAATTCGAATTAAACTTCTATTAGTTGGAGGACGATTCGAATAATACTTTAAGGATTTGTAGGAGAACATTTTAGCAAAATTAGGACCTCGTACCTCATTTGCAAATTGGTCAGGAAGCGACTTATTTCCGGCAATGTCGAAATTTTTACCAGTCAGCTGTACACAAAAAGTCTTGAAATGGCTCGAGGATCCTCGTAAAGTTGTTTTTTTTTTGTTTTCGGCCACTGTATCCTGAAATAAATTGTGAAACATTCGGATATCAATCGCATAAAAATTGAAATGCACTAGTTATACGCCTCTTCATTGGATACTTATAAACAAATGAATGTAGGCGATTTCTATTAGTCAAAGGTAGGAAATCAGAAAATTGTAAAATCCAGATAACGTCATAGGTTCGAAAAATAATAATAATAATAAGGATACTAATGAGAAATACTCTAATGGTGTTTATTTAATTAGAAAAGGATAAACAATCGTGCATTATCGATAGGCCGGCTCCACACCTAGGTCCCAACGTTGGATCATGTCTTACTGTCGACCTGTAAATTTCTTGCTAGGCCCTTTAAGAAACAATAATTTTTACAAAAAAAAGATACCAATTTATTGTGTTCTTGGTGAGATGTTTATTTTAGACGGGTAAAATTCTTTTGCGAACTAATATTGGTTTCTTGGCCAGGGGTTGAGAAGCACTGGTTTATAGACGTTCATAAGAAACTACTGGGCGAGAATGACCGGCACAGAGAGGCGAGGGATTTTTGAGTTTCAATGTTTCATGGTCAATCTCGTCGTGTATATTTTTAATTTTTTTTTCGGGGCGTAAAGGACAAACTTTAAATACAAATGTTAGAACGTATTACAGTATTTTAACACTTTTGAGCTACGTGATCCTACTTTTGCTAAAATGTTCTCTGGAGACCACCTTAAAAATTCTTAAAGTATAATTCGAATTTATCATACTTACAGTAGCAACGGTGTATTTTATAATTAAAGTAAGATAACGAAATAATTTTATAGTGACACTGAAAGTGACGATGAAGATGCTTACGAGGAAGCTTTAGAAGAGCCAGCAACGAAAGAAGGTACATTGAAATGGGCGGAACGTTTCAATAAACGTTATTCGAGGAAACGTAGCGATTCAGAATCTGATGATTATAGTAGCTCAGATCATTCCAGTTATTACGAGAATACAAGCGATGGTATTTTTCTATATATCAAATTAATAGTTATTCCAAGTTTTGATTTTGTGTTTAGATGAGGATTCAGAGACGGCAACTGAAGGTGAAGAAGAGATTCGTGCTAGAGAGTTACGTAAACAAGAGGTCCGTGTTGAACCGCCCGTGGTCCATACTGATACCGGCACAGATACAGAGGTGAATTCACCATCTAATACTACTCTTATTATTAATAATAGTGATAATAATATAATAAATAATGTAAAATTATCTTCATCGTCCGATGAATTTAGTAGTGCAGAGTCAGGTGAAATTAATAATAGTAATAATCAAAATCATAACAAATCGAATAATTTCGTTTTAATAAAAAGTGCAACAACTGGTACAGTATTAGGTAAACCACCAATATCACAACCAGTTAAAGATAAACGTACATTCGGCAATGAATTTGTATCGAAATTCAATATAAACGAACCAGAACCATTATTAATAATTAAACGTACACCGAGTAAATTGAGTTTACCGAAAGAGATCGGTAAACCAAAAGTAGCAGTCAAGGCAAATATTGAAAATGCAAAGAAATATTTTGGCGACAGTACAACAAAACCTAAATCAATATTAAAACGTTCTGAAACTGTAAATACTTCAATTATAAAACCTAAAATAATTAAACAAATTAGTTTACCAGAAAAAAGTGCAGTTGAAGAAAAATCGAAAGATAAAGAGAAAAGTTTCAATTTTGAACCGGTTGAAGATGATTTAAACAATATTGATGATTACATTGAAAATTTGTTAGCTAATGAAGATGAATTAATGAAACCAATAGATCCAGATAAATATAAAATACAAGAACAACAACCACAAGAAGAATTATTAACAAAATCAGATAATGAGGAGAAAATTTCAAATAGTATTGAAGATCTATTTAAAGCTTTAGAAACAGAAACTAAAGCTGAAGATTTTGAGACGGCAAAGAAATCAGATGAAAAACTGGAAGATTTATTAACATGGATTGAAGAATTAGAACATCAATCAGATGAAAATAACACAAAAAGTAAACTGCATCGTTCATGGAGCGATGCAAAATATAAGAATTTAGAACGTGTTTTAAAAGTACCAAAACGTGCTGATAGTGTTGTTAATCGTATACCGAAAGATAATATCAAATATTTCGAACAGTACCTATCTGGTAAAAGTACAATTAATCATGATGATGATGATGATGATGATAAGGGTGGTGATAGTAGAACACGCAAATTCTCATTAACACGCTCAAAAACTGAGATTTATTGTAATAAATCGAGAAATTCAGTTGATTTGGATGCTGTTAGTAATGTTGATATTAAAAAAGTTTTAATGAAATTTGAAAATAATAGTAGTGATAATAATATTGATAAAAGGGAAGAAAAAACAAAATTTAACGGTAGTAATAAGCGATTTTCATTAGTAAATTTCAAACAAAATAATCAAGAAATTATAGGTAAGCGAAGTTCGAAAAATCTTGAAGATACTATCCAAGATTTTCAAAATTTTATTGATAATATTGATAAGAAATCTGAAAAAAATACCAAAAACGATAGTGGGAAAAATCAAGAAACAGAAGAGAAAAATTGGTGTGTTAATATAACGGTTTCTTCAATTCCTAATTTAGAATTTATTAATAATTTAGAATCAGGAGAAAACGGGGATGATTGTGATAATAAAGCTACTGATAATACAAAAGAAATCCAAATAATTGATAATAAGGATAATAGTAATATTGATGAAAATGTCGGCGAAAATCACGAGAAAATCTACAAAGTTAACGATGTTATCAACAAAGTAGAGATTAGGGAAAATATTGATAATAGTGACACCGATGAAAAATTAGAAGAAACTAATGATAAGGATGTTGTAGCAAATCAAGAGGCAAGCGGAATTGTTGCTCATAAATCTACTGATAACACGGTAGAAATTCAAAAAAATTCTACGGATAATGGTAATGTTGATGAAAATAATGAGAAAATATCCAATTCTAACGATGTTGTTGATAATGTAGAAATAAAAGAAAATTTTGATAATAATAAAACTATTTATGATGCAGAAGATGATAAAGTTGGTGTTAAAGTTGATAAAAAACAAGAGGCAGATGAAATCATTCATAATTTAAATTGTGATAACGTAGAGTCTGTTGATAATATGGAAGATCTACAAAAAATCAATAATGATAATGATGAACCAACTGATAACGAAAGTATTAATCAAAAATCCTTTAGTGTTTATGCTACGGTTAATAAATTGAGAAAATTTGAAGAAAATCCCCCAACAGTACCACAACGTTTACGAAGAAAATCAACAGAAACGCCACCATCAAAACCAATAAGACAGAAATCATTGGAACAGAAATATAAAGAAAATACAGAATTAACACCACCACAAATACCACAAAGGAGGCAACGTGCTATATCTGCATCACCATTACCACAAAAAAGATCAAACTTATTATCACCACCTTCAGTGTCAAATAATAATTTAGATAAAGATAATAAGAGTGCATCCACTACGGATCTATCTAGAAAGAAAGAGATAGTAAAAAGTTATCAATTAGCTACACCACAAGTTCCTATACGAACAAAATCGAAAGCATTAAATGGAAAATCTAATGACAGTAAAGATAAAGACTGTTGTTTACAATAGATTTAACCGTGTTTTTTTGTAAGATTTTTGTAAAATTTTCTAGTCATTTTATATGTGCTATAATTAGTGGAAATATTTCACTTATTACAAATCGGATTGAATACGCTTAAATATTAACAAAAGTCTGTTGTTCTTTTTGTTTTTTCTTCTCTTCTTTGTTAAATTTAAAAGTTTATTTGTGTTGATTATTCTTTCGAAGTTTATCAAGTGTTGTTGTTTTTATTTATTTTATAAAAAAAAGTTATTGTTATAAAAAAAAAATATGTTAGATTTACATTCACAATATTCCTGCAAGAAAATTCCTTCCTATTATCACAGAGGGGTGTTCCAACAATCACGTTTTAGCAATGGTTGAAGGTAATTATAAGAAAAAGTGTGATAGTGGAGTGTTTTATTTATTTATTGTTATTTATTTGTATAATTTTTTTTTTATTATTAATAATAATTGTGATTAATTGCACATAATCCATTGCTGACGTGAGTGTTGCTTTTCAATTAATTGCTCTAACAATAATAAGACAGATACGCCGTTATTTTAGCTATCGGCGCCCTATTGTTTATTAATTCTACCAAGTGAGTCACCTAAAACGAAAAGTACTTATGGTAACTCCCATTATTTGGCTAGCAATTTGAAAAATATTTCAAGGATTTGTAGGGTGGTACCTGGAAATCATCTTAGCAAACTTAGGACCTCGTAGCTCATTTGGAAGTTGGTCAAAAAAAGCTCGTTTTGAACAAGGTTGCGATTTTCAAAAGCACGTAAAACGACTAAGAGACTCTCAACATTGATTTTTTTCGTTTTTCTCTATTGCATTCTAAAAAAATGCAAATCATTCCCATAAAATGGAGGAAAACGAAAAAAATTAATGCTGGGAGGACCCTCGAGTCATTCTTAACCGTTTTACGCGTTTATCTCGTTTTTGAAAATCGTAACATCGTCAGAAATGAGCGTTTTTTTGTTCAACTTCCAAATGAGCTATCTTTGCTAAAATATTCTCTAAGGACCCCCCCTATAAATCCTTGAAATATTTTTCGATTCGTTCGCCAAATAATGTGTGTTGCCATAAGAACTTTTCGTTTTAGATGACTCACCTGGTATAACGTTCTTAATGATTCTTATTAATATATGGTTTTGAAATATTTGTTTACAGGTGGTTTCTGATGAATCATCCACCGAATCATCAAGTGAAATACGTAATTCAGCAACAGAAATTTCAACAGATTCTGAATTTGCCCATGATGATCCAACACCAACTCGTGAAATACCATCGATTTTATTTAATGATTTTTATGTAACAAAAACACGTGGTAGTGGTAATAATCATCAACATCATCATCATCCATCAAAACGTATACAAGTAACATCGGCTTATATACAGAAACGGACAAATCAAGGCAAAACACAATCAAATATTACAACAACAACAACAACAACAAAAACTACCACAACAGTTACAACAACAAATCGTGATAATATCGAATTGAATTTAACACCACTAGTGCCTTCAACACCATCAACTCTACGTAAACCAGTACCGACAACATTATTACGTCCAACAACTGAGGGTTATGCATTGAATCGCACACAAAGTACTGGTGGTATTGCTGCTAAAGTTTCATTAGAATTGAAAAAGAAATATTTATTGGGTAATGAAATGAATCCAGGTGGTGCAATACAAAAATCAGGTAGTGCATCCACATTAGATACCAAATTGAAATCATTCCATAGCAATATTAGCGATTGTCAAAAATTATTAAGACCGGCTAGTGAAATTACTGCCGCCAGTATGCAAACGTTTTGTAATAAATTATTTTTAAAGAACGTATCACCAAATATAGCAACAACAACAACACCACCATCAATAACAACACCGATTAATAAAATTTCTGATAATAAAGAATTAGAAAAAGATCAGACGGAGGCAGAGCAAGAAGTTTATGTTTTTGAGAATGAACTAGAAGGACGTCCACGTAGTCCATTACATGAAACCTCGATTATTGTACCGAAAATTGATTGGAATAAGAATAAAAATCAATTGACGGATTCATTATCGGAGAATTCTAGTGATGTTGAGACGAAATTTAAATTTAAACAAATACCAAAAGTACAAGTTGATGAAATTCCACCCGATTCATTGACGATAATCGATGAACAACAACAACAACAAACAGTAACAACATCAATACCAACAAATATTGAACCATTAAAATCGATTTGTAGTGAAAAGAAGACATTGAATCAACCAAAACAATTACCTGATATAGAAATTAAAGAGATATTACCAGAGATACATAATTCGTTACATATAAAAAAGAAAGAAAATATAGATATTATTAAAAGTGATAATAGTACACCGCAATCAGATGTCGAACAACAAACAGCAGCATTAACAGAAACCGAATTATCAGATTGGGCACGTGATGGTGTTGTATCAAATGATGATGATGATGATTATTTGGATAATGTTGAATTCAATGAAAAAACAAATAAATTTTTCGAAAAAGATTATCAACACATATGCGGCAAAGATAATAGTAATAAAATAATAATAACTGAAACAATGAATAATTTATTAAGTAAAAATTTGGATAATATTGAATTTATGGATACAGGTACTGAAACTAGTAGTGATGATGATGATGATGATGACGGCGACGATGGTCGTGATAAGAATCAGAATGGTTATATGTTGTTTAAAGATGATGATGATGATGATGATATTAATGATGATAGTTTAAACATAATTGATACGAAAAATGATGAACTAATTAGTAAAAATACTGGTTATTGTGTTATTGGTGATGAGAAAATTAATCGATTTGGTAAAGTTACTGATTTAAAACCTGAAGATATTGAGAGATTTAAAAATAATCAACAACACAACGATATTAATGATGAGGATAGTTTATTAATTATTGAAAACACTACAATTGTTAGTGGTGGTGGTGGTGGTGAGACTACAACTGAAGAAAATACATGTAGTGATTCGACTGTTAAGAATTTAACTGAAATTGGACCATCGGTTTCTTCACCTGTTGACAACAATAATTTCCAGAAGAAGAGATTGGAAGAGAAATTGGCGAAATTGAAAGCTGAACAACAATTGAAACAACAACCAGAAATAATTTCTAGTCATTTATTAACAACAACTACTACAGCAGCAACAACGAATGAAAATAACGTGATATTCGATCAACATTGTCAACGATTACAATCGAAAATTGATTTTGGTAATGTTAAAGATTCAATTGATATTAGAAAATCAAGACGTAAAAGTAAATCAGAATCATCACCAACATCGACAACAACAGCAACATCACAAAAGCCTGATTTAATTCAAGAAGAAAAATCAAGTCCAATATCAACGTCAAGTAAACAACAAATGAACGAATTAAAAACAACTGTACGTACACCTGATGTTTTATATAAAAAAGAATATATAAAGAAAGAACGTGATGATAATCAAAAATTGATACAAGAGATGGTTATGTTGAAAATGAAATCAGAAAATAAAAGTTTAGAACGAAAGAAACGTCGCAGCAATAATCGTCCATTTGAATTAACAAAATCAGCAACAACCGACATTGTTACAGAAATTAATCGCAATAATTTAGATTTAGAGAATGCAAAGAATTCAACAACAATCTATACAACACCACCTGATCTATTATCAACAATAAAAAAATCACCAACAACAGAAATCTATTCAACACCATTAACAACAATCGATGATGAAAATAAAGAGAATAAAAATGATATACGAAAATCACTATTTAATAATAATAATGATGGTGATTTTAGAACTCCAATAGCACCACCGCGTTATAAACACGAAGAAGCAAAACGTACTGCTGAGAAATTACGGCAAGACGCTCGACTTAGGGCTAAATTCAAATCGAATGAAGAATTGGGTTTGAGCCCTGAAGAGAAATTGCAAAAATTAAGAGAGAAATTATTTAAAAACGACCATCATAATGATAATTGTGGTAATATTGATGCGATTGTTGTTAAACCTGAACGTCCAAATTCATGGTTGTATTCGAATGATACATTGAATCGTAAAAAGAACGGTTCATTACGACGTACAAAAAGTGGTGATGGTGATGGTACTAGTAGTGGTGGTAATAGTAATAATAATAACAATTATCGTACAAAATCTATACCAGAAATATTAAATGATAATGATAGAATTGGGAAATTTTATAAATCGGATCCAAATCTTCTATTAGATGGAGGTGATTATTGTGGTGGTAAAAAGCCGAAAAAGAAAGATCGAGAACGTAGAAAGAGTATTACGAAAATATTTGCAACGTTTTTCAAGAAAAGTCCATCGAGTGGTTCAAAAAACGGTGGGATTTTCTCGAAAATTTCACCAAAATCCAAAGATTTATCCAAGGTAATAAATAAATTAGAAATTTTTATAAAATGTACTTACAATTAGAAAATTAAATCTTGTAACTGATCGGTGTGTTTTACAGTCATGTACGAATCTGGCGAGGAGAGATTCTGTAAGATTTTTGTATTATTCAAATGAAATTTGTGTGTTGTTTTCCCCATGCATGATCTTTACAATTGGATCAGTTTTTCAATTCCAATCCGTTTTTAATGTGTTTTGTTTTGAAACTATCCCTTCTCAAATAAAATCAAACATATATTCATACAGATTTTAAATAATTTTAGGACGTCCTACAAGAAGAACCGTCCCTAGTTAGACGCAGTAGTTTGACTGAATTATCGTCAACATCCCGGCGACGGTGTATTGATAACAGTTCACCACCACCTGTACCACCGTTACCATTAAACTATACTGGTTCATCAATTAAAGGAACTGGTATTATTATTTTAATAATTATTAATTTTTGGTGTATCTAAATTTTATTGTAGATGATAGTTCTGACGGTGAACATGATTTGAAACGAACTGATCGTAGTTCATGCGATACACTTGATCAATCTGGTATTTTAGATACATCAAGTTTATCATTAACGAAACGTAGTAAAAGTGCACGACGTGCTGCCAGACAATCGCAACTCAAACGGTAATTATATAATCAATTTCAATTTTTTTCTTATTAATCAACAACTAAAGATTGTTGTTTGTAATTACTAACTTGTTTTGTAATTTTATCTAACAAATTAAAAAAAAATCACACAAACAATACAACACAACTAACAGACATCGTATGGCACAAGAGATCCAACGTAAATTAGAAGAGACTGAAGTTAAAACACGTGAATTAGAGGAACGTGGTGTTGCTGTTGAGAAAGCTTTACGTGGTGAAGATGCTGTCGGTAATCGTTTATCGCGCAATGAACCGGAATTATTACAAGAATGGTTCGATTTGATGCGTGATCGTACCGAATTGCGACGTTACGAGAAAGAATTAATGGTACGAGCACAGGAATTAGAATTAGAGGATAGACATGCACGATTACAGCATGAATTACGAGACAGATTAGAGAATAGTGAGTTGATTTTAATTCTATTTAATAACAAAATAACTATTTTTTTTTGTAAATGTTTAGATGATCACAAGACAGAAGAAGATGTCGCTCTTGAAGGACAAATTATTAATGAAATGATGGAAATTGTAGCAAAACGTGATTCGTTAATTACACTATTAGAAGAGGATCGATTAAGGTGCTTGTTGAGGGGTGGCAGACGTTATTCTTCTACACCTCATTTATCTACCATTACTGCTACTACGACAATCGACAATGAACATCTGAAATTGTCACTTTGTGCATGTCTGCTCATGCTTTTCATTTACTTTCTATTCTGGGATTTTCTTTTACATTTATTCTTTGCTTGATTTTTACCATTCCGCTTAAACGCTTCATATTACTTTATTTTTGAACTTAAACAAATACTACGATTGTTTAAGTTCAAAATCTTTAATTTCTATATAATTTTCAATGTCTTTCGCATAATTATTCTAACAAACTCGCACAGATGTTCAGTAGATCTTTTTATTGAGAAAAAAATTAATCTGCGAGCTTGTAGAGCATGAAAGTAGTAGGTAAGAGCACGTTTTCAAATCACTCGATAGATTTCTCAACTAAATACAACTTAAAAAAAAAGACAAATTTAACTAATTTTGTTCTATAAATTCTAGGTATTCGACTGAAGACCGTGACTTTGAGGAGCAAATGTTAGCTAAAGGCCTACGATTGACCTCTATAAGAAAAACACCAGAAAAATAAATCAATTTCCTTATAAACAAAATTGTTAGTCAATTTATTAACTTTTTTTTCTATAATTTAATCAAGCGAACATCACATCATTCTTATTACATATGGTGAAGTTTATAGAAGAGGCAGGGTAATTTTAATTTAACGCTTACGTCTTCAACACTAAGTAGTAATAATGATAGTCGCGAGTAATTGGTTGAAAGAGAATAGAAGTGAAATTTTTCCACAAATTCTTTTCCTTTAATACTAACCGGATACAGTTCTTTATTATTATTTTCCGTCAATTATGTATCAGATTAAATAATTTAATCATTAACTAGTCTCATTGTGTAATAACAGTAATTAGTATAATTAATTAATCAGTGATAACAATTTATTTTCATTTAATAGCAGTAATAATAAGTTGATTATAATCCCAAATATATTGTGATTGTGAATTGTATTTTTTGATAATATTAAGGAATTGTAAAGTATTGTACAAAGGAATATTTTGTGAATGCATTATTAAGTGTTGTCTTTTTCTTTGTGTGAATAAACAAATTGCTTTTATACAACTAAATCAATATATATTTTTTCTCTATATTCCACTTATAAAATGAAAATGTCAAAAGTGATTGTTGGAATTTAAAATAATTTCTTTTACAAAAATGTGATTACAATTCAATGGAATCATCGAAATGTGATGATTCAAGTAATTTTAGAATATTTTCAAGACAAAATTAAGCACAGTTTCAAAAAAATATCACAATCATCACATTTCAAAATATAATCTACAATACAACGGGAAAATTATTGAATAAATAATGGGGCCTTATCTTGTAACTTATAATATGTATATGAACCCATAAATATCCAGTTATCTATTAATATGTAGGACATTTAAGACTAAAACTACATTTATCTACGGTGTTTTAAAATAAGTTGCTGCATTTGGAAATCGTTCCGGTGTAAAGTCTTCATTATCTCTTAATGCTGTTTGTACAGTTGTTCTCAATAAACTCCTATAAGCTGACTGAACATCGACACAATTACCAGCAGCTTGTGCTACAACCTCCAATGGTGCAACTGATGCTAAACCAGTTGTTGTAATAGCACGTCGTACACTCTCTATTTACATTTTAAAATAATTTACACTCTAATAATGAAAAAAATTAATATAATGATTTACCTGAAATTACTTGAGGAAGACTGCCTTGTGGTTTCGAACTATTAACAATTTTCCTACGTTTTGTTGGCATTCCAGATAAATACGCATCACTGAATGGTCCTTGAGGATTTTGTCGTCTCTGTCGTTGGACATCGCGTGTTATTATCGGTACCCAATCTTCAGGTACTTGATTATGCCATGGTTCAGAACCGATAACAACATTTGGTAATGGTTCTGGATCTTCTAATTCTTCTTCAGGTGATACTACTGGTTCACTAATTTCGACTTCCATATCTATTTCCATGGGCTAATAAACAACCACATTATATTGTTTATCAATTATTTGCTATTAAAATTTAAATTTACTTCTACTGTTGCTGCTGCTGTTGTGGTTGTTGATGGTGGTGGTGGTGGTGGAGGAACTGTTTCACTTCTTGTTTCATTTTGTTGTGTCTCTGGTTCTGATGGCATGTCAGAGTTTCTAATAATATAAGACTCAACCTCAGGCGAACCAAGATTACTCATAAAATGCCGTAGATTTGCACAACTAGTCATTAAAGTCCAATTTTGTAATTCTGCTGGAATACCTTGCATATAAGACGTCTAAAACAAATCAATAATAACACAATATATTCAATTTTCTCTTTAAAATACAACATATACAACGCTATTTCACCTTGCAGTTGGCCATGTTTTTGGTTACATAGAGTAGTAGTAGCTTGGTTCGACTGCATATTTCCTTATTGAAAAATGACAGAAAATATGAACCAAGCTACGATTTACCAACAGCTAGATGAAATTAAATTGTACAGCCTGTATGTATTTTAATAGATACTCACAACTATTTGTTGGAAAGTGTCTTCAACACCTTGTAAACCACTTGCGCTAGCATGTAATGTTAATCTACATGTTAATTTTGCTAAATTCAAACAATGATTCACTAAATCACGCATATTTCCCGAATTTAAATTTCCTGCAGTTGTTATAATATCAGGTAATCGTCTACGGAATAATTGTTCAACAGATCTAACAATATCAATATCACCACGTACACGTAAACGCCCCTATAAATATTTATAAGAATCATTTAAAAAAAGAAGACAATAAAAAAATCAACTTACGAAATTTTGGAAAAATGGTTGCATTTCATTAATTAAACGATCAACACCTCTATTAACAGCTTCTTGACTAGTGGAACCATCTAATACTCGCGTCATAAAGAATTGTTGTATATCATTAGATACACGATTTAACGGTTCAACATTTCCACTATTTAAGGTAATCATATCACTAAAAAATTAAAAAATATTAATTAAATAGTTACTAAATAATTAATTAGATAGTTTACAGTAATGTGAGGTTCCTTGACAGTAACATTATAAGATCTGTAATCATACTTTCGCCTGGACGTATTGTCGAATCATCAGGTGGTAATTGTTGTAATATTTCAGCAATCGTTGGTCCCTGTAGCACATTTGGTAAAGATGTCTATAAAATTTTTATATTTTACATGCGAATATGAATTTTCTATTAAAAATAAAACGATACTTACGAAAAGATTTTGTAGATTTGGTGGTAATCCAGCAGTAAATGATGCTCTAATATTTTGTGTTGTATTCTCGCGATTTTCATTTGATGTTTGCCCCATAGACGCATTGATATTATCACCAATTACTATCCGCCTAGGATCGTTCTGTCCACGTTGACGAAAAGCATTTCGTAAAGCTGAATAAATTTCATCCATTCTAATTTGTGCATTCGGTACATTACCATCTTGTCTATTATTCTCAGATCCACCACTTGTATTATTACGAAGTTGTTCCTCTGCTGTAGTATTGGTGGTTGTTGTTGTTCTAGTTGCATTGCCAGCACTAGCAGCAACACCTGTACTTGACATAAAATTCCGTATCGCTTGTAAACCATCTCTTAAATTAAAAACTTGTTGTTGTGGTTGTTGTTGCTG
>JAZBGW010001753.1:0-12113 GCA_037464815.1 Mylabris variabilis | reverse complement strand
AATGGTTCAAATAAGCAAAAATTCCTACCAAAAAAAATTTTGTTATTTTTTTCCTACTAAAATCTAAAAATAGAATGTCTTTCTACATATTTTCAAGTAAAAGGCATTCGAGTCTCCGTCAAGGTTGCTTTTTTTTCAAAAATGAAAAATGCGACAAGGAAAAGACTCCTTCAAGTTCATTTCACTTTCATTTTTTATTTTTGCCTCGAAATTTTGTAAAATTTTAGAATGTCAAGGACAGCTTGTTATCATTATCTCAAAAAATACCTGCATCATCATATCAATGATGATGAAAATGTTCACACTTTTACATATTATGCCCACTTGGAAAACAAAGAGATATTATGTTTATCGTGGAATTTGTTGTGAAAATTTCAACATTTCTTATCAGATTTATGTAAATTTCTATTGCGGATTTCAAGCAATACAATCTGGTTTACCCTGATTATACCTAACGGAAAAAATACTCTCAACTTTGTAACATTTACCCTTTTACTTTGAAATGTAACACACCTATTTCTATTACGTGTGTCGAACAATGCAATCTTGTGAATTTCATACATAATTCACAAAAAAAATTCGACAATTTCAAATCAATCGTACTTTCACTTCAGATGCTGTTGTTGACTATTATATAATTAGTCGAAAAAGAGGCTAATTTATGCTAGATTTATCCAAATAGAAAGTTGCAAAGATGCAGAATCTTAAGAATTGTTAAGGGTTGAATTCATGAATTTTGCTCCATTAATTTAAATCTAGTTGACTGGTGTCACTTGGTTGTCAACAAATCTAGGTTATGTTGTGTTTTTTTGGGTTAGTTTCAGTGAAATATTTCGAAAAAAAAAATGGACTTACCACACATTTTGGTGCCACGTAAGTTTTCACTTTTCGTTTTCTCCGGTCACAATAGCGATTCAAAACATACACAAACACTTTTCTACATCGGACTGAATCGAAAATTGTTGTCTGTTTGTTTTTATATCCATGTTGCAATTTGACATTTTTGACGCCAGGCGAGACGCTACCGGGGGTCGGCAGGGGAAGTAGTGGTAGATTTTTCGAAAAAAAATCACACTCAACGCGGGAGCAAACAGTGTTAGAGAAAGAGAAGGAGGGGTGCGAAAGGTGAACAAGGAAGAAGTGGAATATAACGGAATTCAAGGGCGTATTACTGTTAATTATGCATTCATTCGTTTTAGTTTTGCAATAAATATGAAAGATGATCGAGCTGTTCTCTGTCGGATTTTGTCGAATTTAAATGATTTTTAAAGAAAATTATCAAAAAATTTACCTTTTTGTTGCAATGATTTTAAAATTAAATTGTCGCTAAAACCACTTCACTATAATCCTAAGTAAATCTGTTTATCAAATAATACGTAAATAGAGATAAAGCTCGAGTCATCTTAAAAATAACCAAAGCTGAAAAATGTCGAATTTCGCGCTTTATTTCTACCAATGAAAACAGTCCAAGATACATCAAAATGCAAATTTGGTTATTTGATTCGCTGAAATAAAGCGCGAAATTCAATACATCTTCAACTGTATAGTAAAGCGAACTTTGATTTACTTAATTTTTTTTCAGTGATTTTTCATGATAATTTATCATTATCAATTTTCCAACGGAAGTAATCAATCAAGTTTTAAGATAATCCAAGATTGTTGTGAAATCGTCGGAACAAAACAAAAAGGGATTAATTAAATAAAGAGAAACAAATTTTTATTGCTCTAATAACGCTAAATATTTACACACAAATAAAAATTTGAAATATTACAAAATATACGTTTTTTTGTTTTGTTTTAAAGAATATCAATGGTTCTTTTCTCTGATCCTTTGCTTCTTCTGCATTTGAAAAGAAATAAAATCTAAAATAGAGACGAATTGTTGTGTTATATTCTAATGTTTTCTAACATAAATGAACTAATAGAATAAATACTTGTACAAAAATAATTAGTTTATATACTTTAAATAAAAAGAAAATATCCTACAATTATTCCTATCAATAGTTATATAGTTACAATTAAAAAACAAAAATTTTATTAGTCGTAATAATAGTAATAAAACATTTACAATAATTTGATAATGATTAAATTGAATGCATTTGTTTTAAATTAATAAATAATTAAACAACAATTGTCGGTTTTTTTATGGTTGCATTAAACGCAACCACCACCAACTTTTTAGTATAAATTTTACATGTTTTATTGAAATATAAAAAATACGTTTGTGCACAACCATTAATAAGAAAAATTTTAATAACCTTACTTCCCATGCTTTTTTTGATATAATTATTTGATACACATTAAAAAGAAAACAACATAATAAATAAATGAAATAAATAATTAAGAGAAACGCTCACAATACACTAATAATCTGGTATACCTACAAATTGTTTAAATATTTATATTATATGTACAATTACTTTAATCATAAGACATTTCTTTTTATTAACAATTTTCATAAATATTTTGTTGTCTTTCCCCAATTACAATGGAAAAATATTTTGCGGATAAGTGTAGTATTGCAGATTTGCAAATGAAAAACAACAACAAAAATTAGAAAATACACATGTAGAAAAGGTACTTATCACTGGTTCTTTATCCATCCATATACACACACTCACACACATTTCCAAACAAATTAAAACCCAAATAATAACAATAATCAGTCGCTTGTAAACATATAAAAAAGTTTGAACTTACAAATACGCATTTTTGTTTTTGTTTTTTGTTTTGAGATCATGAATTCTCAAATATGTTTTGTATGTCTGAGTTAAGTTACAAAATTTCGTGAACCTTAGAATACCACCAACTTGAGGTTACATCCATACTTGCAACAATTCTTTGTAGAAAAAAAAAGAATCTATGAATACGTGAATTATTCATAAATTCTCATACATTATTTAAATAATTATAATAGTAATAACAGATAATTACGTGTACAATTTGAAAGATAAAAACTAATGATTGTCGCCCTTTAAATTATCAATCTTTGAAATATTATCTTTCAAATTATCAACATAAAAATTATGTTAACAACATAAAAACTTTAACAGTTAACTATAAATTAAAGGAGAATGAGAATTTAATTATTCAAAGGTTCATTATTCTCTGACTCAGAATCAGAACTAGATGTTGTCAGTATTGTATTTGTGGTTTCAACAATTGTCGATGATTCAATCTCTTCTGATTCTTCATTATCAACAAATTTCTCATCTGGATCATAAAAATATTCTGCACCAGGAAATATATAACGACTTGGTTTAATTAAATAATATGAATTTGATGGTAAACGATCAGCTAAACTTTTTCGTATTTTTGGTTGCCAATAGTCTTTCATAATCATATCATCTGTTTCTGATTCTACCGAATTTGTTGTTGTTGTTGTTGCTATTAATGTTTGATCATTTGTTGTTTCTATTAAATCATTTGTAAAATTTGAATTTTCACCTATACCAGAATCTTTAGTAGAATCAACAGACATATGACGTTCTTTTATTTGTTTTAAATCTAATGTTGTTGAATTGACTAAATTTTCATCTTTTTGTTGTTGGGAAATAATTGACATATCATTATTACAATTACAGTTTGTTAAAACATTATTAAAGGAACTACAATTTGTACTAGAATTACATTTACATAAATTATCTGTCCCTATATTAATTGTACAATTTGGCTCGGCTCTTATTAATGGCTCACTATTATAGCCAACTGTTGTTGTTTGTTCTTGTTCTAAAGGTAGTAATTGTTGAGCTTCTTGTAGAATAATTTCATCGTATACACCCTCTTTCCATATACCACCGAATCTGTGGGAGAAATAAATAAATTAATATTTTTATAATTTCTCATCATTAATAAAAACTTACAAATGACAAAGGTGATTAATGATAACATCACAATCACCTAATAATTCAACATCGAAATGACAATGCGGTAAAGATTCACGATTAATTAATATTTGTGGTACATTTGGTGGTAATGAGCTTGGTATTAATGCAACAGGACGTACTTTTAATGAACTACCAATAACTAATAATAAATCACATTTAGTTTTATCATTAGCCATTGCTTCATGGAATGTATCCGGTAGACCTTCACCAAAAAATACAATATCAGGTTTCATTATACCTGATGATACTAATTGTGAATAATTTGTTAAATTGCCATCATCAATATCATCGTCATTATTATCTGTTGATATTGATCGTTGATCTGGATGACATATTGGACATAATGGTATTTTCTGTTCTAATACAATATCGCGTATATGATCCGCTGTTACTTTATGTCCACATTTTGTACATGTTGCTGTTGCAAATGAACCATGACATTCAATTACACGTTCGATATTTGCAACTTTTTCCAACGTATCAATATTTTGTGTGTAATTGCGGAGGAGTTTCTTGTACTTTTCCAACAATTTGATAAAACTGCAAAACAACAAATAAATCAATTTAACCATATAATAATAATAAGGTAAAAACCCTACCTATGACAAGGACTTGGTTTAAATTTCCCCGGATAGATGTCCCTAGCAAATTTAAAGAACGGTCTTGGATCCTGACTGAAGTAATTTATATCAAACATTGCCTGTGGATCTGGTAGATCGGGGAAATCAATAGCTAAACGAGAATAAATACCATCTCTAGAACGAAAATCTGGTATCCCACATGATACAGATACACCAGCGCCTGTTAAAACAATTATATTTTGTGCACCTATCAAATAAAAAATTCAATTATTATTTCAAATTGTAGTCGATTATATATTATTAATTTCTACCTTTAATTAATCGTACAACATCATCAAGTGTATTAACATGCCGTAATTTATTACGTCTCGGTGGTTCAGCTAACATATTAATAATTAATTTCCATAATGTTACTTCATCCACATATTGTGGGATTTGTTCTAAATCAATACCTAAATCGCTTAATAAAGACCGTGGATTGACACCACTTTGCATCTGTTTCTGAATCTATAAAGACAATAATCAAAAATTAATATTAAATTAAATTAAAAGATGAAATGAATGTACCCATATCATACTACCAGCCATCGGTTTCCAATCTTGACCTGATAATTCTGATAAACCACTCAAATCACTTAAATGACTAACAGTTGAAGCATTATCATTATTATCATCATCATCACCATCATCCTCCTCTACATCTTCATCAACATCCTCTTCATCTTCATCATCATCATCATTACCAATACTATCCTGTGATGTTTCTAGATGATCGATTTGTGATAACGGTGTTTGGAAGATTTCTGATAAATTTGATAATGTCTCTTGTATATCACCACTGGAATCTGTATGTGGTGATGTTTGATGTGACGATGTAGGGATTGATTCTAATGTTGATGCCTCATAGCCTGAATCGCAATCTGCTGATACTGCTACACATGGATAATAAAAAAAATATATTATTGTAAATTTATGGTTAAGAAATTCTAACCTTTAAAAAAATATACAATTTCAAAAAAACACAATTTTTCTAAGATTGCCTAGAATAATGATTTAAATTATTCTTCAGTCTATTAAATTTCTGTTATTTTGATTTGTCAATCTGTGAAAAAATGAAAATTTTTGAAAATCATTGGCGGGAATTTTCAAGTTTCAAGTCGGAGTCAACTTGGCACCATTTTCAAATAGCAAAATTTGGAATTTTTTTAAAAAATTCGGTAATCATTTTTTTTTTTAGATTTCGAAAATATTTAAATATTTCTATTCTATTCTAAATAAATAATTTCCAAATTTATATAGGAAACTGCCACATCGATTAAGTTGTCCTTGATAAAGGTAAATAAAACTCCAAAATTTGTAACTCTACGGAAAATTTATTTAATTTGATTCTATTAAAATAACTGTTGGTTTTATTTAATCAAATAATTTTTTAATTAAATCATTTAAAATCAATGTAGAGATATTTTTTCAAAATAAGAAGAAAACAGAATATTTTCAATAAAAATTACCACGCCCACCAAAATGTCCGACCGCCATCATGATTTCATAGCCTACTCAACGACCGGGTTCGTTTTAAACAAAGAACATCGTGCATATTGGCCGCCATATTGTTAAAAAATTTCATCCTAAACAATAATCAAAGAAACAGATTTTTATGAAAATTTACCTTCAACAATATCAATCGTTCCATTTGATTGTTGTTGAAATGTTGAAAATTGCCCATTTGTACACAATACACTAATATCGGCATGTTTTTCATCATATTTCATACGTTTTGCACATGATTCGTGTTCACTATCAACATCATGATAGGAATCCATCTTGGACACGAATAAAAATTGCGCCGCCTTCTATGTTTCTGTCTGTTGGTGGAGTTTGTGCTGTTTGCGATGATGATCAAGTTGGCGAAGCCGACGCCGGAAACCGACTTTTGTTCACCGCTGCTTTTCCATGCGACTGGTAGCGACATCTACAATTACCCATGATGCTCTTTTCCAAGTTGTCAATTGGGAAAGAAGACTGCTTTGGTAGTCGTGAAAAATTTGAGAGAAAAATTGTGGAAAAATTGTAAAGAAAATAAATCAAAATCAAAGTGTGATCGTGGAAATTGTTAATTATCAACATTTGGAGGAAATCTAAACAATATGCCGAAGAATAAAGGTATGTCAACGTATTTTGTACAATTCTAGCATATTTCATGCTTTTACCTTAGAATTGACATTTTCCAAATGTATTTCACCACTTGTTCATCAAAATAACCCAAATTGTTCAGGTTTAAAACTGAAATAAGCGATAAACAAATTATTACAGTTGTCTGGCCCCTTTAAGGTTCAGAGAGACTATTAATACTTGTTAGAAATTCTGATTAATATCAACAAGTTAATTATTTTCACTACGCCTCCAATATTGTAACAATGCCAAAATTTACAAAAATTCTGACGTGTTTTTTGTTTTTGTGAATTTTAGGTAAAGGTGGTAAGAATCGTCGTCGTGGTAAGAACGAGAATGAAACAGAGAAACGTGAATTAGTTTTTAAAGAAGATGGTCAAGAATATGCACAAGTAACAAAAATGTTAGGTAATGGACGATTAGAAGCAATGTGTTTTGATGGTGTCAAACGTTTATGTCACATTCGAGGCAAATTACGTAAAAAAGTTTGGATAAATCAAGGTGATATTATATTGATTGGTTTACGTGATTATCAAGATGCAAAAGCTGATGTTATATTAAAATATACACCGGATGAAGCAAGAAATTTGAAAACATATGGTGAATTTCCTGAATCTGTACGGATTAATGAAACTGTTACATTTGTCGAAGAAGGTTTTGATGAAGATATTGAATTTGGTGATGATATCAGTTCAGCTGACGAGGCTGATCCTGTCGATGGTGTAAGTCTATAAAAGATTAAATAATTTATAGAAACTTGACAATTTCATTGTTATATTGTTTTGTAGATCTGATGCCAACAAGAAAATGAATTTGGTAAATTGTCATCACCGTTTTTGTATCCCTCAATTATAATCGTCGTCAAACGAAACAAGAATAACAACAGTATCTTATTGCAAATATTAAAAAATATCAATATTATAAAAATGTATTTGGTGTGACAATTTTGTGTACAATTTTAACAAGTGCTTTTCTGTTAAGGAATGTATATTTTGTTAAATATTTCATCTTATATAGTTGGTACTTGTTAGGTTTATTTTTTATTGAATTATTTAATTCTCTCGATTTTAGGCGATAAATTTTTTATTTTCCATTTCAAGGTTAGAAAAAGAGACGTGTAAAAATAAAATTTAAACAGTAATTGTGTTATTAAAAAATATATAAAAATTTATTTTGAGAAGATTAATTTAGAACTAACCAAAGTAATATTGATTGAGCTACTGTTAAAACGGCTCCAGACGTGCGGCATTCGGCAAATACCGAGTCACTACTTATTTGAGGTGTACGCCAAACGGTGAGGGCCTAGTATCGAATATCTAGTGGAAGCAATTTAGAACGGTGAATATTTGTTCACTTTGAAGTGTACAACAGGCGGAAACAAGACGAATACCCTGCAAGTAGTGGATTTGGTCATCGCCAAATAGCGAGTAGTTGCTCTGTATTTGCCGAATGCCGTATTTCTGGAGCCACCTTTAGCTATATTGAAGAAGAACTACTCTTAAAATTGTTTGAACTACTACTACTAATATTAATACTCATTTAACGCCAGAAGCAGTTTTAAAATCAACAAAACAATCATCTTTAAACTCGGTCCGAGGGGATAATCAATAATCATAGATAAAATATAATATAATTGATTTTTTTATTGGCAGAAAAGTTACTAAACATGTAAATATATCTGTGTGTACCAACCTGACGCTTCTATAATTCCTAGATTTTAACTAATACAATTAGGAAATTTAGTGTTGCTAGGTTCGTGTCAAGTAAAATCTGTAGTATAATAAATATACAAAGTGTACAATGTTTTTTTCTTCTTCCATAAAAACAATAACAATAAATCAAAATAATTTAATATTGAAAACAGAAAAATTATAAAAAAATACTAAACAAAAAATGGATAATACAAAAAAAAATGACGACTATCTCGAGTATCACAATCCATTAAAAAAACATTATTTGAAGAACAGTCAGCATCATTCATACAGTCAAATGATGTTAACATAGATGTTAATTCAATTCAATCAATCATCTTCAAAAATCTACAACTGATAATTTTAATGTTTATTCATATAAATTATATAATGAAAAATGTTATTTGCAAATTAAAAAAAATACAAAATACAATTGAGGATTAACCATTGTATAAAAAGTAAGTGTACATTGTACATGTGTATTTTTTTGTGATCATACATATTATAGGTACCTAATCTTTTTTCTTTTTAGAAAACGTCAAGATGTTTTATCATTGAAGAAACAATAACAACAACAATCATCATCAAATAATATGAAAATTAATAATTTAAAAATTAAAGAAAATATTAATGTCTATGATATTAATTTATTGAATTGAGAACCAAAATTAACTCCACCACAAGCTATAATGAATCATGATTCAGTTTTGTACGAAATGATTATAAATCAAGTTTCCCCATGGTTGTCGTAGTAACGTAATTCATTTATTATAAATAAATTTTAATTTTCATATTAAAAAAAATTCTGCATTTTAAACCCTCTATTAACCTCATAATTCATAATAAATTGAAACTATAGCAATAAATGTAAGTATGAATTATTTATACAATTTAATCAATTTAAATACGTATTTTTCTAGAAACGATTTATCAATAGTTAAAACAAGATAGTGCAGTTATTTTACCAAATGAAAGAAATTTAATTGGTTTAAAAGAGATTTCTTTGGCTTTTAAAGTAATGCCTGGTGTGTAAATGCAAAATTATTACAAAAATTTGGCTAGAAAATCATTTTGAATGATTTTTAAATTAGTGAATTGTGACGATGATTACCATCCATTAAATGTATTATTTTTTAAAATAGTAACGTAAAAATGAAATTTAAACAGTAATTGTGTTATTAAAAAAATATATGTTTAAAATTTAATCTATAGAAGATTAATTTATGAGTAAACCATTCAAAGTAATGTTGATTGAGCTACTATTAGCTATACTGAAAAAGAACTACTATTAAAATTATTTGAACTACTAACATAACCTTTTTTTCTATTTTCAAAATATGGCAAATTTTCACGATAGAATAAGCGAGTTTTGTACAAGTTTCTTTAACAAATTACCAAAAACTGGTAAACCAACGAATAAAGAATGGACTGTTCTATCTTGTATCGTTTCAGAGAAACATGGAAAATTCCAAATGATATCTTTAGGAACTGGTTCAAAATGTATCGGTTATGATCGAATGTCGCCAAACGGTGATATTTTAAACGATTCCCATGCAGAAATACTCTGTCGACGTGCTTTTTTGCGCTACATATACGAAACAATCTTATCAAAAAATACAGATGTTATAAAATTTTCAGATGAGAAACAAAAATTCTACATCGATGATGAGGTAAAGTTTCATTTTTTCACCACACATGTACCGTGTGGAGATGCAGCAATTTTCCCTAAGCACAATCAAGAAGATTTCGGCCAAATTATTAACGAATCTGAACAAACGCCAGAGAAACGTTTAAAAATCGATAAAGAAGACATTTATCGAACAGGAGCAAAATGTTTGAATTCTGACAATAACGATATGAAATTGACTGGTGTTAATTTTCATGTTTTGGGTGCAGTCCGTACGAAACCAGGTCGGGGTGTACGAACTCTATCAGTTTCGTGTAGTGATAAATTAGCAAAATGGTGTTATTTAGGTGTACAAGGGGCTCTCCTCAGTTTATTGTTGGATCGGCCGGTTTATTTAAATAGTTTTACAATAGTTGGTGGGACTCCTTTCGATCAAGACGCGCTAAACCGGGCCTTATACCAGCGTTTAGATGGTGTCGTTATAACACCACCATATAGGTGTGAAAAAATGCAAATCGGACAGTCAACAACTGAGTTTGAATTTTGGAAATGCGATACAAAAACACCATGTCCTAGTAGTATTTATTGGTATAAAGGTTACAATAAAAATAAGTTAATTAAAAAGCAAAATTAAATTTCTTCGCATACATTTCGATAATTTTCCATTGATTCCAGATTGGAAGTTGCAGTTGAAGGTAAACGTCAAGGAATTACAAAGAAACAAATCAATACGAATAAAGCTCGAACGAAATTGTGTAAGATTGAATTATTTAACTGTTTTGAACATGTTATAAAACAATACAACTTGTTAGAAAAAACTAAAAATCTAAATTATAAACAAACGAAATTGTTAGCAAATGATTATCATGAGAATTGGCAAACTCTCAAAAGACAATTTAGCGTATGGACTGTAAAAAATGAGAATTTATTACAATTCCATCCTGATACGATGAATCAATAAAACTCTATGAATGTAATGCAGCTTTTACTTGAGCCTGTTGGAACTGATGTTGTAATTTCTGTAATGTTTCCCGATGACCATCCTGTCGTTTTTCTAATTGCCCAATTAAATCATCAACGCGTTTAATCTCCTTGTTAATGTAATCCATACGTTTACTAACATTCTGTTTTGCCTCCACCAATTCAGTCTTAATCAGCACTGGTCCGACTGATTTATAAACTTTAGCATCCTCTGTCAGAATATCTAATTCGCCTTTAACGATCATATTTTCATTTAATTGTCCATCGAGTTGTTGCCGAGTTGATATCGCCTTTTGTAATTCTGTAAAATTAACGAAAATTTTAGGTTAGTTTTTGAAAAATTCCATAAATTAACCTTTCTGTGTGTTCTTGAAACCAGTCAATTCGGATTGGAGTTTTCGTTGCAGATCTTCACTCATTTTCGTTTATTTTACGAGACAATGAAACTGCAATTTTCCGGGAATTTTCCAAAAATACAAATGATATGCGGAAACGTGAAGATGACAATTAGTTCAAACGTACGGACGATATTATACTTAGCAAGGATAGCTAAAAATTTAATGGTTACCTATTTATACCTTGCTTTTAAACTAGAAGGAGAGAAGGAGTTATGATTGAAGCCGTGTTTACACACAAAAAGTCACTAGAAAAAAACACTAGATCGTTTTGGCGGTAAATTTTAATTTTTACATCTCGTTATTGTTTTAATTGTAACATATTTAGCTCCCTGATGAAAATTAAGCTGTTACAATTAACAAGTAATAATAAGGTGCTTTCGAAATAACACAGATTCCATTGTCTCCTACAATTATTATTTAGAAAACCAGCCACCTGTTGGTGATTGTAAGAAAACGCTGTTTGAATTAATGTTATTATTAGAGGTTATGTTGAAATTTCTATTATCAGTTTTTTTCGCAAAATTCGATGAAAATGAAAATGTATATACAATAAAAGTGAAAGAACATAGTTTGATACTCGTTTATTTGCTTCAATCACGTGTATATAGAGTTTTTTTACTATAATCAATTATTTGCTAAATTTTCAATTATTGTACCACAGCTTCCAATTAATTATTAATTGTAATTAATAAAAACTCAATTATTTAATTATGCAATATGTTGTACAATTAAAATTTGGTTTTACCGTTGAGTATCAATAATAACAGTTTTACATAAAT
>JAZBGW010001751.1:0-14030 GCA_037464815.1 Mylabris variabilis | reverse complement strand
GAGATTTTCTACTTAATTTGTTATTTTTATAACACTTCCTGTTGATTTTCAAGCTAAATTCTTGAGTTTTCATTAACGTTTCAAAACTTTTTTAAATCGTCAGGTTTAATGAATTTTACTCGTGAGTGTGTTTGTTAAGCCGTCATTTTAGACCTGACTTCTTTATTTTTTATCTAGATTTTAGGACCCAGAGCCTATACCTACTGGTTTAGCCAATTTGATACTGGTCTTAGGACAATATTCCTAAAGAGCCAAACATTTCATTAAATTGATTAATTTAATAATTATGAATTGCAAAAAAGGAAAAACCTTTCTGTTGGTATTATTGTCTAGAGAAAGGTTATGCCACGAATTTTCGGTGCTTATTTGAAAAATATTACCACATAAATTTTACACAGAAGACAATTATCCAAATTGAATTCCATACAATCTACAATATTATTGCTTTAACAATAAAAATCTTATTAAAGAAATAAATTAAAAGAGCTTTGAATGAAATCTCAATAAAATACAACTCAATTGTAAGTTTTTTTTTTAAATGAATTTCAATAATATTAACAAACAATAATAAACCTTGAACTATTGATTGAAATAAGTAATGATGACGATTCTAGACAATTATAACAAGGATTTCTATGAAGGTAAAAGAAAGTTTTCAATCATAAAAGAGATGTTTCGAAACTGATTGTGACTAAAAAAATAAACGGATGAAACTTGTTGAGTTTTGTTAGAAAAAAGATCATTTAATTAAACTCTGATACAAATAAAAAAAGGAAAAAAAACAGTAAATTTTATCAACTTTGTAATTAAATCTCAAACATTCAACAAAATTACGTTATGCTGAAACAGTTGAAAATTTAATTACTGCTCATTCTGGTTTACTGTTAAATTAGAAAATCCCGAACTAAATTTCGTTTTTTATATTGCGACTCTTTCTTGTTTCTGAATACGATGACTATTTCATATCCCATCAAGTTCAATAATAAATAAGGGGAGATGAGGGAGATTTGTTGAAATTTAAACTGAAAGCAGGAAGGCCAGCGATGATTAAAATTGTTTATGAAATGTTCGAGGATCTTCTTCGTTGTCGTATTCTTTTATTAAATGGGCTCGTTAAAGAAAGCTCTTTAAAAGCACGTCACGAATTTGAACTTTATGAAAAATAAAATTTTATTAATTTCCGTTAATTAACGCAAATTATTAATGAAAAGTAGCTGAGTGAATGAGAAATTTGCTTAATAAAATATCATTTATTTTACAATCAATTAACAATTCTTTAATAGAAATAAAGACGTTTTTCGGATCAAAGTTAAATGTTAATGGACGTATTTGATTTAATTAATTATTCCCAATCTGTTTTGTTATTCTTTTGATAGAATAAATGTTAGTGGATATAATTGCTTATATTCCATTATTGTTTAGCAATAGACGTATTGTCAATATTGTGCCAATAAATTACTGATTGGCAACCTGACGTGAATTAACATTTACTGAAATTTTCCACTTCGGCTCAATACATTTACCATTTTTATTATTTTCTAAATTATAGTCCAATGATAATAAATTAAGCCAACAATTATATGTACAGCCTATAAAATCAATACCATCGACTATTCCAGTTCGATTTATAATTGATCTTGTAGGATGTATTAAAATAAAATAGGCGTGGTGGTTATTATTATATACAATTAATTTTTTTTTTAATATAATAACGGTATATATTGTAGATTATATGCAAGTGATCCAAGGCTGAATATGTTTATATCATGCATCGTTCATTAGTTTGGATTCTGTTACAAGGTAACAAGCACAAGGTTGATGATAATATTGCAACAAAATTATTAAAGTTGTACTTCGTATCAACATACCTTACAAGTTATTCCAAGCAACCACCCTCATCTCAAATATATTTCAATGTGTACATAATATTTACCAGGGCATACATGGTATAGGGTAGAGTAAACAGAATTGCCCCAAGTTTCTTCTAAAATATAACATATTGTCTGTATATAACACAATAAAATAGAAATTCAACATTTTTTTTTGACTTGAAAACAATATTGCCGATAAATCAACAAAGTTTTAAGCTTCAATAAAATATTGAATAAGCAATATTTTGATTGTATTGGAGAAAATATCGCTAATTTGGTGATATCTCGATAGAATTGTAAATTCCCAAGAAACTTTAATCTTCATCTTTAGACAAATTCCAAAAACGATTGGAGTTTTTGTTAAAGCCCGTAGGAGAGAAACGTCTCCTGAGATAAAATCGAACTCATTTACAACATATTGCGATAAAACTAAGAGTATCTAAATTTTATTGATCCAGAAACAAATCTAGAATCCATCGTTATTATTGATAAGGAGCAATATATAAAAAAAACTCAATAAACTTTCGAGATTCACTAAGTACAAGATAACAATAGCTCCTATACTGCTCTTTAAATTGATCCCAAAGAATATTGGTGCAAAAAATGATGATTTACGGTATATTCGAGATTTTTTCCAACGACGAAGAAATGTTATCAATTTATCGAATTGTTGGATAACTTTTCGTTTAACTTCAACAAAGAATATTGGAAATATTCACAACGTATCTCGACGGGTTAAATAAGCTTCAATCGCTTAAACATCTCTATAATAAGAATTTATTTTTGTTTATATAGAGTCGATGATCAAAGTTCAATATTCTTGATTGTGATCAATGCAAGCCCACGTCTTGCTTCAAGATGATTCAATGAATAATAATCAATTGTCTACTATTGGTAAATATTTTCTGTGTCGATTGAAATTTGTTATATTTACTTGTCCATCTATTAATGTGATAATAATTTGACACATAAATGTAATGGGAATATTCGAAATTGTTAAAATAATGCGGCGGCGCATCCACCATTTTTCCACAACAACAAATATTCCCAGAATTTCTAAAATATTGATATGTGATTGGAGAATTTAATTTTTCAATAACATTATGATTCAAATATCGTAACAATAAAGAGCTTTTTTCCCGTTCAGTACACTCTTGATGGCAGAATTCTCTTTTTTTGTAGTTGTTGTTGTTCCCAACCGACGTGCTCCATTTAAATAAAATCATCCAGATTAAGTGAATTGTTATTCAGGTACTTTAACGCACATGTATATGACGGTGTGTTTGTGTTTAGAAGTAGGTGTGGATAAAAAGCTCGAAAGAAAAAAATAACGCACAGAAGGTTTGGAATATTTCGTGAAAAATACACGAACGCTTGAGTCTGAACTGAAGCCAGATTTGGTCGCTTCCACTCTTACATTATTTACTATCTCATAAATCTAAACCACCACATGTACCCTATAAGATGGGAAAGTTTACCACTGACTTTGCCGAACTATAGCATTTATAAATCATAAAAAAATCTCTAAAGTCTTATATGTATAATCTCCAATCGTTGATTTTCAATATTCAACTGATTTGATTGGTGAGCGATCAATTAATTCCAGACATGCTATCAGTGAATAGTGATCAATCATCAAACATATTGGTAATTAATTAATTGGCGCAGTTGTGTCCCTATAATTTTAGGGGTAGGTAATCGGATTTGCCGGCAAAATGCAGGGGTCGATCCGTCGTAAAGTGGTGTGAAATATACCAATGACATGGTGGCTGAACAATGCCATTGCGACATTTCACGTGCCACAAATTGTAAATATTGTTAAACAAGATCGATGAGTATATATAAAACAAGTTCAAGTTCTACTACTTAATAAATCTCAGGCACATCTATATTCGTCTTCTTTAAATTGATCCAACGATTATGTAATTTATTGGCGATCTATACGTAGTAGTAGCACTCAATTTATAAATACCATTGAACTTTTGATGGGTTTTCGCCTATTATAACGCCAAACTATACGGTCAGGTTCAAGTTCGGAGTGATTCTATTGAAATAAATCTAAATTTGGAAACGGTTGAATGAATTACAACTTTATCCAATTTACACGTAATTAAAAACAAACTCCAAATATATTGTCTAAACTGTTGAACAAACTATTTAATTTAATTAACTTGCAATTGGATATTGATCGTAAATATTCCAACAATTATAAATTTTCCACACGAGAATATTTTTTAAATGAGAATTATCGAATTCAATTCACATAAAATGGCAGAAAATTTCATTCACACACACACAATTTTAATCCAACCGCATAGAAAATCCAACAATACATTTCAAAATAATTCCACTATAATACAATTTTTCTACCAGTTATACGGTTTTCTTGGCTCTTACTTTTATTTTTTAGCCGCCTTAAAGTAAGATTTATAGCCGAATACTATTGTGGAATGTGTACGTGTATGTACATTTGCCGGTTTCTAATAATACCAATTTTGAGAGAAGATTAAACAGTGCGAAAGAAATTCACCGAAACGGTTATGTTTAGCGAAAATTGTATAGAATTGTGTGTGTGTATGTGCCGTTATAGGTTAATACGAGGACATTTTATTAGGGAAACGATCGAGAATTTATAAAGTTGTTCGAGTCGATCCAGGGAAAATCGTTACAAAAAAAAAACACGGTAGAGGTACATAAAAATATAGAAATTCTGTCGCGTATATTCGGCATAAAACAGGAACATTATGATTTAGTAGCGTTATTATTGATAAGAATTCTGATAGATGTTTTATAAATTTCGAAACGAACGTATAAAATGTTATAAAATTTCATATGGAATTTTTCAATTCTTTCTCAAGATTCAATTTACTTTTATTCATCAAGAAAATTGCTATAAATCTGGAATCATATTCTTATAAGTGGAAAATCAATAAATATTTCGCCAGGAATTTTTCAATATTTTCATCCCAACTAGCTTATTGGCAATAATCTATTTTACGGCAATATTCCACGTAGTCTTACACTAATTTATTTGAAACCAAACCATCAATCAATACATTGTTCTATAATTTATTTATCGTAGAAAAAATCATTCATAATTTATTCACGATTCCATTCATAATATTCAATATCCGTGACTAATTTTTCGTGTAGTTTATTAACACGATACACGCTCCCAAGGATTTGTGTTTATTTATAATTCATTTAGTCGGTGTCGTCAACGATTATTTAAAAAAAAAAAAAACGCAAATATCCGCAGGTTGGAATTTCATCCGGTAAAAAATGTGTGCGACAAACGAAACACTGATATGACATTTATGAAAATATTGCAGAATAACGAGTACAGGAATAGCATCTTTTACAATTTATCTCCGAGAAAGTACAACCGGCTTTGTGGTCTCACGAGTAACATTCTTGACAACAACCGTAAAATGAACCTTTTCTGTTGTTATCAAAAAATGAGCAAAAAGAAGGGGGGAAAAGAAAGAATTTTTCCTCAAACACATACAATTATTGTATGAGAAATTAATGACAATAAAATAAATTTTCAACAGCATGTCCATTTAATTCAACAATATCCGTTGAATTAATAATTTTAAAAAGTTACACAACAGATATTTGTTATAACATGACGTACATATATAGAAATTTTACGTGTTTTGAAATTTGGCGACGTGTATGGAATGTTCTAAAAGTCGATTTTTTTCGCTTGAAAAGTGTCATCAATATGATACAGTCTCTGGCTGTATAATTTAGCAACAAGCTCATAATTCATCTTCGCGAACTTTTTTTCCTCTCCTGCTTTTCCTTTGATATTAAAAAATTCAATGAACAAAGAATTTAACGGAAAGGAAATGATAAAATATCAAAGAGAAAAGTTAGTGGCGACAGGAACTCACCCATTAAAAGACAACAAGCCAGCGATAAGAAACGATGGTTGCTGAATATCATTATAACAACTGTTGTACTACCGTCGACACAAAGACATTATCCAAATGGAAGTAGCGAATTTTGCAGTTTTGACCACCTGTAAACAGAACAAATTATAATAATAATGAATCTCTGGCATTTAAATCGTAGCATATTAAATATTTATTTCAATTATTTTCAGAAAATTACTGTTTTATACATTTATCTTCAGGAAATGTTGATACTTGTTTAAGTCAGTTTCGTCATCAACTATCTTTCCTAGACAATTTTCCGATCGAATTGCTCAAAGGGAGAGATTTAGACAATTTAGAGATTTAGTAAATTTTGGGGGTGAAGTCGTAATTTGTAATCAGTGTTTATTAATTCGTATCAAAGTTTGCGATAATGTGGAAAATTAGACGCTTTTCGGCTGGATTATTGAGTTTAAAGCTCGATTTTGAAACATTTTTGCCTTAAAACTTTAAGTCGTCGAAAGGGGAGAAAATTCAGACATTTTTAGAGTTGAGAAGTTTTGCCTTAATCTACCAAAAGGAAGAGATTCTGGTACTTTTATTGTAGCTGAGTTCTTCAGGTTTTGATGTTCTTTTGCTCCAAATCGTCCGTTTCTAATCAATTTTGCTGATAGACTGTAAAAAAGGGATGATTTAAGAAGTTTTTAGCCGAATTCTTGATTTGCAGTTTAGGTTAAAAAAATATTGTGTTACATCGTCAATTATTGACCGAATCTAGATCTCAAGTAGTAAGATTTTAAAAAATTTTGGGCTATATCAGCTGCGGATTGTAAGATGATTGTAATTTGGACACCCCTAATCGAGTTTTGAGTTCAAAGTTTCAAATATTTTTTGATTTTAAATCGCCAAAAAGAAGGTATTTATTCAATTTTTATCGATTTTCGTGCTGAACGCTTCAATTTCAGTTAATGCTTAAGTGCATTTTCATCCCAAGTCATAAAAAGGGTTCAATTTGAATACTTTAGGTCTATTTTTGCATTAAAATCTCAACTTTTCGATTGAGTCCTAAATCATCCGCTTCTTAACGAATTTGTTACTGAAGCTTGAAAAATGGAGAACTTTCAAACTAAATTTCCGTCTTTTAAGATCGATTTTAAAGAATGTCTATTTGAATCATCAATTTTTAGCTAGCTCCGGTATTAAATCGTAGTCAAATAACGATTTAAAGTAAAGTTAATCTATTTTTGAGATAAACTCTCGATTTTAATTCTAGATATTCAGACGTTTTCGTATTAAATTTTCAGTTTTTTTAGTGATTTTTAATCAGTGTTCGAACTATTTTCACTTTTAATTTAGATTTTAAGATACAATTGTGCTAAATCATCAGTTTCTGATCAAAAAGAATTATTTGGAAACCAGTAAAGGAAACTCGTATGTATTTTTGATCACAATTAAGAAGAACCTCTAACAATAATTTAGAACAACTCAAGTCAATCTATCCTTTTGTTCTTTCGGCGTATAATTTTCCTTCAAAACGGTTTATCATTACTATTATCAAGTATTGAAGCCGATATTTAGCCGCAAAGGGTCCATTCGGCCCTGATGCGCCCCTGTTCATTGTGAATTTATTATGAATGAAGCTGAAAACATCAATTAATTAACTCCAATTTACATTACATTACATCTCTATTAAAAATTGATTAAATGAAATGCCATGAATTTGAAATATGTATGTTTAATGTCTCCAAACACACGAATCTCAAGCCTCTCGTGATTAACTTATCCAGTCACAAGCAATAATCTTGTTTTGATTTGCGGAATTAGTAAATTCAGATCTTGTTTATTCTACAAAATGTATACATTTGTACTCTAACCGAAAACGAACATGTTTAAATAAATATCATTTATTGATCGTTGTGTTGAAAATTCTACACAATTCACTAACAATAAACTAAACTGTTCTATTAAGACATCAATTAAGAAAATTAAATCAATTAAGAATCCTCTCTACTTATTATTCATAATATAATCCAATTTCAACACAACAATTCCATTTTATATTTACTATGGATTCAATTCTATCGAAATGCGGAATTTGTAAAATATCAATCCAATAAAATGTTGGCACGTAGCAAGTTTAAGAAAGCGCATGTATATGAACGGATCGTACAAGTGAGACCCTTAAGAAATGTGAAATATTATTTTAACGTTCCCGAAGAGTAAAAGAAACTTTCATTCTTATAACAATCATTAGATTTTACGAGGCAGCATATTCTCACAATGACTATATTTCAAACAAGTCAGTTCATCAGTACGGAAATCATCTAGAAAATAAACAAAAAGTAGCAATTTTCATTACATCGCATGCGGTTATTTGTAATATTTTACAGTATACGTTGTAGCTTTTTAGGTTTTAAATGATTTTGTAACTAGACTAGAGAAACAATTATGATGTAATGCAATTTAAGGGAGATATATCTCGGCTAAAAGCTTCATGTATGGAAACTACTATATCAGGCTGGTTGTTTGTTTACAAAACCTCATATAATAGAAGCGCTGAGGACTTTATCTTATAATAACATAAAATTGGTGGAGTACAATTAAAATTTATAAGCTCTAAAATAGCTTATAGATTTTAATTATGGCAAAATAAATTTGATAATCGTATTAACTGAATAATTTTAGCATATTTATAACGAAATTCAACAATCAATCATCACACCAACAATATTTTCTGTAATAATTGTAATAAATTACTGTTTTCGTTAAATTTTATCTCTTGGGAACTTATTTACTTTAGATTTTAGTCATTAGAATAGCTTTCCGAACATGACATCTTAAGTCTTTAGTGTTTAAACGTACATTAATGCTTTAATGTTCTTATGGTTAAATGAATTAAGTACAAAGTTTGTTATGGATTAGTGATGAGGCGGTGTGAGAAATAATTTCGTCTCTCGTACGACTTAGTCGAATTTACTAAGCATAAACTAGAAGAAACTTGTTTCTTTGCTTTTGTGCAATTGTGAGACTACTAATCATGCAAGAATTTTACATAAAAATCCCTTTATAACCAAAGTTTGTAGAATTTCTATCGGAAAATCGCCACCAAAAGCCACAATTAGGGACAACGATAGTGCTTTTCCTGAGTTTCTGAGCGAAAACTCGATAATTGAGTTATAATCGGTAGATTAATCATAACAGTTTAATTATAAAAAGTTGCAAAAATGGTGGAGGCGCCGGGAGAACATAGTGCAAGTTCATCGACATTCAGCTCGTATTCGGTTCGATTTATCGCATGTGCATTCTGCACTCACCCTTAGAGTAAACATATAAATTCTCTACTGATAATCTACTATAGTTTTGAGCTATGATAACTCTAATTTGAGTCATACACGCAAACTAATCATTTCAACGTTTGTATGATTATCGGTGAAATATTTATAAAGTTTTTTTTGCGAAAATAGAATGTTTCCGATATATAAATCGTGTTTAAAATTAACTCAAATTTATTTAAAACTTACATTAACTATTCAATAATTAAATCGGATTTGTAAATATTTTAAATTAATTTCATGGTTAATTATAGCTTCAAATCATCTAAAAGCATATGTATGTTGAATATTAAAATATGAAAACTATTGCAATTAAACAAGTTTTACTAATTAAAATTGAAGTTTTATATAAATAGAAATAATATTAGTGATGATGAACAATAATTTAATGATAAGCGTTAATTGGCTTTTTGCTAAGGGATGCGTTAATAATTCATTACAAAAAAAACTAGTTATACATCAAATGACGCAATTGTGCTCTATTTCAAATATATTCAGGTCTAGGTGAAAATTTATAGCAATTTCTTTCAACGTTTATAACTTTATCATTTACAATAATGAATAATAAAACACTAATACTAACGACTATATAAACTTTAATTATGAATTCCATATAAACATTATCATTAAATTTATCATTAAAATTATAGCCCATCTATTATCATTAGTACAACAAGAAATTGAAATTACTAGTTGTAATAGTAAACATTGTAATGATGTATAAATTCCATCCGTGGATGGATTAATTGGAATATAAATTTTAATTATTTATCACCACATACAAGATATTTATTGATATCGAAACGTACTTGAGTTAGAATTTAATAAATGGGCTCAATTTTCAGCTTTCTTATCGTGCATAATTATAAATCTACATTGTGTATGCATCATTTATGAACCGAGAGCACTATACGAATACCGTTAATGTAGTTTTAATCGTCTTTGCTTCTTAAAAACAGAATAACGTTTGAACTATTAAAGAAAAATCGCGCAATTAAACGTTATCGAGAATTATCAACTAGGACGAGTGTAAATTAATTTTATTGTATAAATATTGTTTAATGTAAAAGGATAAGGTAATTATAGTAATTTATTACAGTGTAATTTCTCCGATGACTAGGAAGTAATTTATTTCTATTGGCAATTGAACCGATTGCCCCGTTTAATCAAAATGGACTAGAAAGGAAATGTACATTAGAGAAGATTAAATAAACTAAAATAGATTAGAATTGTAATTTGATGGGAACAAAAAGATTCATTATACTTCGATTTATACATTTAAAAAACAAACACTTTGAAAAATTTGTTTAAATTGAATTTTTCTAATGATTAATAAATCCTAGTGCTTAAGTCAAGCAAACAAGATTTCTATACTTAATAATAGTGGCTTCAATCTAAACCAATAGCTCCTCTACCAAGTCTCCAGATACAATCTATTACATTAACTTTAGTTTACTGCATATTCCTTCAGGATTCCGATGGTATTTGCATTTTAAGGACCACATTCCCTTTATATTATAAGAAAACGAAAGACGCCGACGACGACGAGGATAGCAGAATGGAAAGAAAAAGTAACCGTTACACTTTCTAATAATATCAAGGGAATAGAATAATAATTTTTCTTCTAGCTGACTTTAGCGATTTTTCCAACAATTTATCTTCGAAATTTATGGAATGATTCGAATCTATAAGATAAACTTTGAATACTTACTTGCAACCGAAGGAAAAAAATGATAATCAAAACGACTAAAACTTAATTTATTAGCAATTATTCTACGTGTACTGGAATAATTTTCAAACTGAAGAGGCTCACATAGGAACCAGATCTTTTATTGAAATCGTTTCCCATCAATACAATCTCGTATTGTTCTTGTGTATTTTTGGATTGTTATAAATATGAATATGGGAAAAGTGTGAGGTATCATCGTTGGGTGTTCTTTTTTTTGCAAAGATGACTTAGCTGTATTTACATGAAGCGACCCTGAATTTAATGAATTTTAAGCCAAACAATAACACCTTTTTCTCGTTTCTCTCTCTCTCTATCTCTTTCTCGTTTTTGACAGCTTTTTTAATTCGTGTTTATCTTAACCGAAATAGGAAAAAAATGCGGAAAATACCTCGCGTGATGAATTTATGTTGTAATTTTAAATAGATAATCCTGAATTCGTGCCAAGGGCGAGAGTTGATCATTAGTCTTTAACGTTTGAATTATTATTATTGTTGTTAGTATTGGAATAACATTATAGAAGAATATGATAAAAATAACAACAAGTGTAGGCTAATGACTCTGTTGGAAAATAAATTGAGGAGTAGAATAATTGAATTTTTCTATATTTATGCAGATGAGATATTGTTGTACAATAACAATAATGTTATATGGGAGTGCATTGTTGAATATGGGCTTGTCTTATGGTAATTGCTACATCGTTTACCCATAAAATTGAAGCAATGATCAAATCGGGAACAGAATCGATTACGAAAGGAATCCTTTATCGATAGCGAGAATCTTCTAATATACCTAATCCGATGAATAAATCATCAGCCTACACCATAAACAGCTTTAAAAATTAAAACTATCCCTTTGAACCACAGCTATAAAATCAAATCAATTGAGAAAACGAATTCTAAACAAATAAAAAGTACACTTTGCGATTAAAAATTCAAGAGCCCTTTCAACCTTTGAATATATTAAAAAGTATAAAATCAATAATACTCGAATCGTTTGACTTTAAGTATATTTATGTGCCTGTATGTGGAATGATAGCAAGCCTCATAAATTTCTAGTTGTATTGCTTTTTGTTGCTATATTCTTGTTTTGTTATATAAAAGAAGAAAAAAAAAGTGGCATCCGATCTGGGGTCGCACATTTGGCGAACTAATTCAGTTAGTTTCCCCGTTTATGATGATAAAAAGTAGCAGAGAGTATTGATTCGTTTCACAGACACAAAAACGCATCGACCAATAATAACAGATCAACTTTTTCATTGTTTTCAATAGCGAATTGTTTATAAATTATTAATAAACTTTAGGAAAAAACAAAGTCGTGTCAATTGGGCGAAACAACAAATCAATATGTTAATATCATTCAGTATTTGGTCATAGGTCTCGACTACAATTAAACATTCATAATATAATCTGGTAGGATCAGAACTAACTCAATTAGAAACATCTGCGGATCTTGTAACTTGTCATCGACAAGTTCGTACAGGGCCGAATACTTAATCCTAATTCGGTTATGTGGTCATCAGTCTGGTTACATACAATTTTGGACAGAATACAATTAATAGTGCAATATTATTCCGTGTAAGATAATAGAAATTATTTTTCAACCCCTATATCCTGGCTTGCGTGAATTTCTCCAACAAAGGGATGTAATCAAGTTGGACTATCAGTCACTAAAATGTCGTCGGTTTTATGACGATGGCAACATTTTTCGGTAATAAATCTACAACTGGCCATTAGAAAACGGCGAAAATGCAGCCACAATATTCCATCAGTATAACATTTAAACACATTTCCACAACGTTATATACAAAGCAATAAACGTAAAAAGGAAAATGGTATTCGAGGAAAACAATAACAACGACTCCTACGAAGGTACAAGAATGATTAATGTCCTTTAATATAAAGCTTTTAACGGGGAAGGCAACAAGGAATCCGCCGTCCATATATATTTAATGTTGTGCATAAAAATAACGTGGTTTTTTGCGTTAAAATTAATTGTGTATAAGTTTTCGACCGCTATAAAAACACCATTTTCGTAAACACTTTAAAAATTCACGACAGTATATGAATTTATAAAAATACACAATACTTTCGATATTGTACATCTACATAATTTAGAATAACACCAATAATTTAAAATGCACGTTCACTATACTTATTCTTAATATAGATTTCTTTTAAAATATTTAAATTATGGCAAAATATTCCGTTTTGTGATGGCTTCAGCAAGATAGAAGAATACAAGGGAATATTTTAATAAAGTATACAACCATTTGTTACAGTATGATAATCCCATAACTGTTAAACGGTTATACTCGTTGATGTTATCAACAGACTCCTCCAATTTGTCCAGTATAGGGTAGATAATGAGGACACTATAGAGCGCCCCTGAACGGTTACACAACGTATGTTAAGGTTTCAAATTTGCATAAGCGATTTTATCAGATTAGACCGATTTCATAAACATCAACTGCAATCCTCTTGTTTTGTTCTCAAAAAATTGCGATACCTATTATAATAGTTATTTATGTTACAAGGCCTTTAACGTCAATCATTACGGTACTGTTCATGAAGTATACCGTAATGATTGACGTTACGATCCATGTAACAAACAAGATTTTATAGGCTTGCAGAAAATCTGAAAAAATCCGCTTTTATCTGCGTCAATAGTCAGCATTTGCTTTTCTGCTCAATTTTAATGAATGAAATTCCATCAAGCTAAATCATTATGATATTTATCAGTCTCATAAAGTGAATATTTATGGTCCTCATATTTATGTTGTTAATATTACTTTGTCACGCTAGCACGTAAAATTTATTTTTGCACTTCCGGGACTAAAGTGAGTACTTTAGACCCCCATTACAGGGACTAAAGTATCACTTTTAATCCCTAGGGACATAATATTTATTATTTCCCTATTATTTATCAGTTGCTATTATTTTATTGGTACAGAAACTAGGGTGATTTTTCAAAAATATAGAAATGACAAAGACTTGTCAAATTAATGGAGGTTCTTGTCAATCTCAAAAATTTTAAATTTCACCACAAATATTTCCGAAAGTGTGAAAGATAGCGTATATAACTCGGGACTAAAGTGCTTTCTTTCGTCCCTCGAGTGGTTTATTGCTCGCGCCCCTCAAGAAACTTCCATTATCGGGACGAAATACCACACTTTAGTGCCTTGTTATACCGGGTGATTCAACTAAAACGAGAGTTCTTA
>JAZBGW010001749.1:1084-13643 GCA_037464815.1 Mylabris variabilis | reverse complement strand
AAGGGAGAAGAAATCCTCAAATCGCCAATACTTCAACAGACACAACTGGCTTGCACGAAATCTTAAGGCGACTTTACACGCCTTGTTCTACTTATAGGAAATCGCCATACAGGAGTACAAGGTAGATAATAGTTTATGTTTGTCTGAAGGTTTGAGATATTAAAGATTTTTTGGCGAGTGACCAACTATAACCGGGCACGTCTGATAATTGAGCCCCTCTATTTTGGCGATGCATCGGTAACTTGTGATGATGCCATTACTGACGTCATAGTTAGGTATAACCGTTGAATACAGTGGTCGGAAGCTGTGTAACTCAAGCTATCCTCTTCTGTGATAGGAAGCAGCGTGAAAGCAGACAAAACTACCACTACCACAACACCATTTACTATCACATCGATTACTGGTCATTCGCAAAAAATCCTTAACGATTCACATTAAAATGAAACACAACGGCGTATTTACTTTGACGCTTAAAGCGTTCCACTCTTATAACGCTTTCTTTAGCCGTTTCCTTTGGGTTTTTGGCGCTTATGTGTCTGCTGACAGATAAGACAGAAACCGTTTCTTTTGAAGCTTGAGCGAATGTAAGCGTGAGAGCTCCATACTTCAACATCAGCTGATTTATACAAAGTGGACGGTTGAGAACGAATTTCTCTATTACTGTCCGAAATTCCAGTGTTATTTAATGACAGTGAAAATGCAAACGTAAATAATGAAATAGAAGAGTGTCTGATGTTTTTAATTAATAGGCGGTATAGTTGGAAGACATTTTAAAAATGGCATCCACGCTTACTTTGCTTCTACTCGATGGAAAAAGCGTTGTGAGCTTAAGGCACCAAAGTAAACACGCCATAGGTCGAGCTTCCGTTGTCTCTTTGATTAGCTTGAATTTGTTAATAATAAAAAGAATGGAATTTCAACCTAGTGCTTCCTTACATTGTTTTACGTGCTATATGGGCCAACCAACTAGCACAGTATAATAACCAAGCTACTAAACCCTCTCAGAACTACACGCTCCCCAGGCACTTTCGTTTGGTCGAGGTCACCTATAAGACCTATACTGACTATGTCGGTCAGCACCTGAACTGTTTTTGACGCACCCAATACCTAGGGTTTTAAATCATTACCCCCAAATAAAATCCAACGGCCGGCATGTGGAGCTCGTACCCTTCCACACAGGCCACTTATATCCATGGTACCAATTTACACCAGTGGTCAACATGACAGCTCACAGGTTAAGCCCTATCAAACAATTACTTTTTAGCGCTTACGGACGATGGTACCAGAATTGCTATTACAAAGTGTCAAAATTTAGTAAAAAAAACCTCATTACATAATGAATTGGCTTTTATTAAAGCAAATTATCATTTTGTCTATGAAATTATTTTAAAGTTACAAAATGGATGTATGCTGTTAGTCGAATCTGTAGAATTAATAAGTGAGTTCTGGAGACATCTTTCTAATGTACCAGGAGAAACAGATCTGCTTATTAACAAAAATTGAACACAATTTTGGGGGAAAATAGTGATTTTAAACTTTTAGAAAATGTCACTAAAATTTTATGTGGAGACTGAAAATATTCAATGTGAATTACCAGCAAATATGATTGGTGCATTCAAATATGCACCAATTACATCTGTGGATGTGGAAAGAAGTTTCTCAATGTACAAAGCTGCATTAAGTGATCGACGAGAAAACATTTTAATTAAAAGTTTGGAAAAACCTATAATTGTAAACTGTTACAACACAAGTAACAGTCTATTGTAAAATAAAAGATTGTTTAAAAATATTATTTTATTTCAATGCATATCTGGAAAAAATAGTGCATATTTAGGCCATTTTTGATGCATAAATATGCGCATCTATTGTCAAATTTTACTGCATATAATTCCGCTCTTTACTTATGAGTTATGAGTCATAAAAAATGACTTGACGTAGGGATTTCATTACCTATAGAGGGTGATAACATCACCACCTTATACTAGAATCAAAGTTAGCGCGTCGCTATAGCCGGTGTTGATAATTATACGACCTAACCAAATCTTTATCTATAACGACAATATAATCAACCTCTTGACGATATAACAAAAACTCCGGCTGTTGGTTGCAGTCAATTTCAAGTTCCCTACCAGTGGGGAACATAGAGAAAGGAGAAGCGAAATTCAAATCTACAGTATTCCAAGAGAGACATAACAATTTATCGTACAACTGGTGTGCTTTTGCAGATCGACAATAGCACGGAATCTTAAGGCGAACACACTATACCTAACTTTAATAATGACAGTAAAAAAGAGACATATATGTACTAGCTATTTCTATGCATTAGTAACTAGCGAAAATGAAGCCAAATCAATCAATCAAAGGCAGCTAAGCTTTCAATTTTCTTTTTTCATCATCGCTATATTTTAAAAACCATTTTTGTTTGTGCTTGTTGAGTCAGTGTTTGTATTGTCCACATTGCCTATATCAAAATACTTTCTCATAAAATGGCAAATGAAGATTATAGACCAAGCGCTCCACATGCACTAATTTTACTTTAAACGTTTACATAAAGAAAAGTGGTCATTTCCACTCTAGTTCGGAAAAGACAGTTTCCTCACGCTGACGAGCCAATCAGAAACAAGCTGCCACCTTTTTGTTTACTTTGCTAAGAAACGGTCACACTCTGCAGCAATTGAACACTTTTCACCTCCAAAACAAGGCAGAACATTCTCAGTTTCTGTTCAATCGTAGAAAAAAGGAGATTTTATAGAAAGCGTTACCTTTTGTTATTTGTTTTGAATTTTGTACCGATATGAATTCAACCGATATTCGTGTGATTGTTTTGTATGAGTATAGTAAACCTGGTAATAATTCTGCAAAAGCTACATGCAACATAAACCAAGCGTTTGAAGAGAATACTGCTGACGATCGAAAAATGCATCGTTGGTTTGAAGAATTTCGGTCTGGTGATTTATCACTGCAAAATAATAAACTGTATCGGTTGAACGTATGCTCATCATTACTAGCTCTATTTCATCGAGAGCCATTTTTCAATCGGATTATTAGCTGTGATGAAAAATGGGTTCTTTAGAACAACAAGAAACAGTGTGCTTGGTGGCTTGATAGGGATGAGATTTATGCTCATACTCTAAGGCCATCACTTCATCTACAAAAGATTTGAATCACAGTTTGGTGGAATATGACTGCGGTAATTCATTACTCCTACCTTCAAACTGAGAAGACAATTATGACCTAAAGGTACTGCCAGTACATTGATGAGATGCATGAAAAATTGAAAATAATAGGCCCATCACTTGTTAATCGGCATGGCCTACTACTTCTCTGTCGCATATATCGCACAAAACAATTGCGAAATTAAATAAATTGAAATATGAAGTACTCAGTACTCAGCCTGTTCACCAGATCTTTCGTCGAGAGACTTTCATTTTTTGAACGTTTAGAACTGTCTTACGGGCTAAACAGTATGAAGTATTGAAGCGAATGAAGTAGATTATGATTGAATAAACAGCTTTTGAACAAATATATGCAGTTTTATATATTCACTTAAAAACCCGACATTTCATACGCTGCAACCTAATAGTATAAACTTGCGTCAAATTGTCCCACCCTAACGGGGAACATACTGACATAAGCACGTGTTAAAATTGTACTAATTACCGATGATCAAAATGTTAAAATTTAAATATTGTAAACTTTATCTTTGTATTTTACCTTGAAGTTTTAAGGTAGGCCGAAAAATGTTCTAGGTAGGGCGACGCACTGCTTCGATCTCCCCCTGACTACGGCCTGACGTGTGCTACTAAGAATTTTATTAAATAAGAGTTTTTTTAAACTGATTGTAACTTAACTTTTTCTTTCTCCTATATACCAAATGGCTCAAATATTACCCTTATTTTTCAGATTTTGGAGACCGATGAAATTTCACAAAAAGTTTGTGTCCAATGTTGTAATTTATGTGCAAAATGTTATCGGTTCCGTCAACGATCATCACAAAATAGTCAAAAACTATGGGTAAATTTAACATGTCTTTTTTTAAGTGATTGTATTATATGTATCTCAAACTTGATTTTAGGAAGAATATAATGAAAGAAAACAACTCGAATTATCTAAAATAGTCTACAAGAAAGAAATTAACATCGATGGGAATAACAGTAAAAAACTTAAAATTAGTAAAAGTATTGATAATAAAGTTAAACCAACCAAGGAACATCCTTCCATTCAGCAAATCAAAAAACAATATCCGAATTTGAAATTTCCCTTACTTCAACCAAATTCGCATGTCCAACCGTATATTACTTTATTGACGAATGAAGTTAGTGACTGGTATCAGCAAAGAAATTCAACAACAGATACTTTATTCAAAGTCAATAAGAAGAGTTTAAAGCGGCCTCAGTCACCAAAGATAGCACCATCTAGCAAAAATGTTCAGTGTAATAGTTCTCCTGAAGAGTTAGATGAAATACGTGCTGACAATACAAAAGCAGTTATAAAAAATAGTAGTTTTCGTAACATTGAAGATCATGAGAAAAATATATACATGGAAACAAACCAAATAGAATGCCAAACTAATGACAAGTGGGATGATTCTGAACAAAGCCAGAACAAAATTGACAGTATAAAACCAATGAGAAGTATTTCTCAACCCACTGAAGAAGCAAATCTTGAAGAAACACCTAAACGCAAGAGTAGTAAAGAAAAAGTACAAATTGATAATGAGGTTAATTCTGAACAAACCCAGAACAAAATTGACAGTACAACACGAAAAAGAAGTATTTCTCAACCCACTGAAGAAGAAAATTTTAAGGAAACACCTAAACGCAAGAGTATGAAGAGAGAAGTAGAAGTTGATAATGAAGTTAATTCTGAACAAACTCAGTACAAAACCGACAGTATTACTCGAAAGAGAAGTATTTCTCAACCCAAGATAAAAGCATCCAAACAGGAAGAAACTCAAAACAAAACGTTGAAATTGCTACAGAAGAATAAAGAGATTGAAAATAAAAGTACCAATTTAGCAGAGGAAAAAGAATTATGTAATCAAACCGGCGATAAAGAGAAACCAAAACATGAAGTTGAATCGAGAAAAACTGACAAAGATTCTAAAGAGCCAGTTATAGATTTTTGTGCGTTACGAGAAATTTTAAGAAATTCAGCGCATGATGAAACAAATAATTCGGAAAGTAATGTTATTAACACATCAACACCTCCGGGTGATACTGCCACATCACCTTCTTCAAATAATTTACAGAAAATAAGTTTGGTTAGGTCTTTGGATTTAATCCCGTCTTCAGAAAAAGATAGCAATAATGAAATGCTACGTATCCGTTATGTTAAATTTGTTTGTCAGTCCTGTCAAACACACTACAGTACCTTGAAAAGTTTAAGGGCGCATGAAAATAAATACCATACATTATGTACATTTTGTAATTTACATTTAGACAGTATGGAAGATCGAAAAAAACATATGTTGTTCTATTGTCAGAATCGTACAATTAAAATACCTAAAATTGTACTTTGTAAGGTTGATAAACAAAGAGAAATGGTTGTCAAATATGCAAAAGCTTTTCAGTTTTTAAATTTCAATGCTAGTTCAAATATGGAAAAACTTATTGCACAACAAACTGTTAATCCTATGGATTTGGAAACTTCAGAAAGTGAAAGAAACGATGGATGTGCAGATTCTGTTCATAATTGCCAGCAATATAAATTAAATTGGAATGTGAATTATTATAACGACGTAATAAATACAGTGAACTTAGAGGAGCCGAATTTATCAGTAAACATTTATAATATGATAAAAGATCGAACTTTTTACTCATTAGATACAATAGTAGAAAATACAATCAGTAATGAATATTGCTTGAAAAATTTGTCATTACAATTATGTTTTCAAAAAGTTAAAATAGTTTTGATATGTGGTAAACATATGGTGTACCATTACGATAAAGGTAAACATTTACCAGCTGTAACACTTAAAAAGGACTTTTGGGATAATGAAGCACCAATACAACCTCAAGTAAATATAAAGAATCTTCGAGGAGAAGATTGTCAAAGAACTGTAAGTCAAACACATATTAATTTAAATTATAAAACTGATAAAAACAATGTAAATTTACAAGATAGTGTTAAAAAAATAACGGAGAATGTAAATATTCAAATACCTCAAGAAATAAGCACAGAAGCTAAGGGAACTCAAAATGTAAGAAATAAAACTTTATTACAGAATTCAAGTATTAAGCAAAATGTGGTTGGTCATACGAATTCTGTATTATCACCTCAAAATGCAAGTAAGGTAAACACAGCCTTGCCTCAACGAACAACTGAAATAGACATGCAAGGAACGATTCCACGGTATGTAGTTTCACATGATAGTGAAGTTATAAACGAAAAACGTGACACAAAATTTGATGGGCATACAAATAGTCGACAAATTGAAAATAAAAGTCAAATAGAAGAAAAGGAAGCTGACAGTTTTAATAATAGCAAGAAAGAAAATAGTAGTGTAAAAGAAATAAACCAAGCAATTGAAACAAAAAAACAAAAGGAAAATAAATCTCCATCAAAGGTAAAAGCATCCAATCAGAAAGAAACTCAAAACAAAACGTCGAAATTACTACAGAACAATAATGAGATTGAAAATAAAAGTACCAATTTAGCAAATGATAAGGAAGTATGTAATCAGACAGACGAGAAAGAGAAACCAAGCAATGTCCCACAGAATGTACTTTCACATGATAATGAAGTTATAAACGAGAAACGTGACACGAAACTTGAAAAAAATGCAAATAGTCGACAAATTGAAAAGAAAAGTCAAATAGAAGAAAAAGAAGCTGGCAGTTTTAGTAATGGCAAGAAAGAAAGTAGTAGTGTAAAAGAAATAAGCGAAGCAATGGAAACAAAAAAACAAAAGGAAAATAAATCGCCATTGACGATAAAAACATCCAATCAGAAAGAAAGTCAAAACGAAACGCCAAAATTACTACAAATGGTTAATGAGATTGAAAACAAAAGTACCAATTTAGCAAAGGAGAAGGAAGTAGGTAATCAGACAGACGAGAAAGAGAAACTAAGCAGTGAGGTTGAATCCGAAAAAACTGACATAAATTGTAAAGAGCCACTTATAGATTTATCTTCTTTACGGAAAGTTTTGATGAAAAAATTAAGAACTTCAACGCATGATGAGACAAACAATTTGGAAAGTAATGTTACTCAAGAAGGGAAGATGGAATATGGAATAGCATATGAAAGGACAAATAAAATAAGAACTGCTGTGGTAAAAGAAATTACGTATATGCAAAATACAACATCTCAAATAGTAAATATGAATAATAAAATAAGCCAAAATCGCAACGTAGAAAATGGGACCACGCATGAAAGCGTCATTGTAGAAAATGGAACAAAACGTTGTGTAGTCACTAGAGTGGCAAGCAGTAAAGCAGATATGGTAAATCGAATACCACCTCCAACGGTAAATGGGGAAATTAACACAACGTGTAGCGTAAAACCTAGAGTAACTATCCAGAACCCGAGTATGGTTGAACTAGTACCACCTCAAAGATTAACTGTAAAATACAAGGACCAAAGCACGCAAGACATAGAATTGATTCAACAGTTGGAAGCAGAAATAGAAGAAATTGGAAGAAAAGATTTACCTACACAAATGCCAAATATAAGACGAGAAGTAGCTACCAATACGCAAATACAAGAAAAACCGCTATTACAACCAACCAACTTGCCGGGAACATCAGGACAAGTATCAGGAAATAGAAGTCAGAATCTCTCATCCAATTATGTGATGTTGCCGTCGATGTCAACGGCAAATGCATCCCAGTCTGCTATATTCAATGCCAGTATTGCTCAAATGCCAAATATTAGAGGAGATGTACTCGCGAATATGCACATGTTCAAAAAAGCTCCATTACAACGATCTAATTTGCCGGTAACATCAACTCAAGTTTCAGATCATGTAAGTCAAAGACACTTACCGACTTCTCTAATATATTCAGCTCCAACAGCGTCCTTAACAAATGTAAATCAGTCTAGTACGTGGAATTTAATTGACCGTGTGCCACCTACTACTGATAATTCATATCTTTTAGCAGGGGAAAATTTAATTTTAGTACCATTACTACCACAAATATTTACACCAGTGCCTCAGCTACAAACATCTAATAACAACAGAAGCGTTGTTTTAAGTCAATCATTCCAGATAACAAGCTCCTCAATACCTTTACAATTTCAGCCATCTCCAACATCATCAACTGATAATGCAACTAATCCATTTGTATTATAATAAATAAAGAATTATTATAACTTATAAAATAATTAGTAAGTGCAAATTTTCTTTTACTTAAATGTCTTTATAAAAAGAATAGACTTTTTATTGGGTAAATAAAGCATCACCTTTTCGTTAAACTTTCGTTTATAGTAAGACGATTATCCACAATAGATTTTTACAGTCTCACAATAGTAAATTTTATAGTAAAAGTTTTTTTTTCAAATAACAACAAAAAAACAATACAACAAAATTATGGCAAGTAACAAGAAGTTTTCTTGGTGTTTCTTCACTTTTTTTTTTAATTTTTTTGGAACAGTTGCTGTTGCAAGTCATTTTCCATCAGGTAACCCAAATAGAACGAAAATAAATTTGTTGTGCAAAACTGATATTAGGCTTGCGCTTAAAATCTGTTGACAAACTTGATGGAAAAAAACTTTCACATTAAAATTGTCAGTTAGCGATTGTTTCGATCTTTATTGACTGAATGACAGTTCTTTTATTTACTAACTTCACTTGAGAATATTATAAAAAGAAGCTTGAATAATAAAAGAATTATCATCAACTTACAAAAAAAAAATATATCAAAAGTATATAAAAGATTCGTCCTTTTTCTAGACAATAAATTATTAATAATTCAACAAAATATCTTTTATTGCACTACATTTCATTTTTCCAAGTTTGCAACTAAGAAAATAATTCTTTTGTATAGAACCAAGGAAATTTATAAAATGTTGGTAACTGTTCGAACTAATGATCACAAAATTTGTCCGGCTGATTTAATTTCAATTAAATCATAAGATTTTATATTTAGTCTAATCACTCTAAATTGTACTCTAAATACTTTCAGTTTTAAAATATTGTTTCCTAATGGTCAAAATAAAAGAAAAACAACAACAAAAGTGAGCGTACTTCCTCCAATAACAATTAATAGAAATAATAAAAAACTGTAATAAATAAATGGATTTTGGAACAAAGGACTCACTTCTGACACTAACCTTTACAATAACAAAAAATTAAGACTAGAAGAAAGTTAATTTATACTCCAAAATTGGAGTTGTTTCAAAAAATTCTAGTCAAGTTGAAAAATAAGGACTATTAGTTTTGTTGCTTGTTATTTTTATTATTATTATTATTTTTAACCTATATTCAATTTACTTAGAACCTAAACATTTCAAATTATCTTTACCAAAATGTATAACCACCGTCTGAGCCTCCGCCTAGAAATGAATTCTTCTTTTGACCTATAGCTACTTGATGTCCGGCCATTGCAGCTAATTGTGCTGCTGATGGTGGTACACCAGGAGGTGCTGGTGGTATCACAGGTTGTCCTATTCCATCAAATCTAGCTCCGGCATCATAACCATTCTATCAATAAATAAATAATAAATGATGCATTCTAAACAATTTAGTGCTGTTAAACTTACTGGTAACATAATAGTTGGTCTTAATTGTGCTGGTTGCATTGCATAAGAATATGCACCTAAAGATGGATAATACTGCATGGGAGCATAAGTTGGGTAACCCAAATAGGTGGGGTACCCAGCCGCATACATTGTTCCAGGATGATACATCTATTTTAAAAAAAAAACTTATGTCCAAAACATACGGGACAAGATAATTACGAAAATAATAAAACTTACTGGTTGACCAACAATCGCAGCCGGGTGCGTTAAAGCTTGATCATATGTTGGAGGAGGTCCTTGTGGATAGATTTGGGTCTGCCCTGGTATAACGTAAGGAGATGCTGCTGGTATACCTGGCATAACTGAAAGACTTGAAAATAAAACAAACTGTTTACTTTTTATTTGCATTTTACCTCCATAGGGTTGTGGAGTCGGTTGATTAGCTTGTGGTGGAGGCTGTGGTGTAAATGTTGGTGCACTTGAAGGCGGGGGTACAGCGGCCCCTAAAGCTGTAAAATTTAATTCAATTTTTTCAAAATACTATTTACAAATGTATATTTACGTTATCCAGTCTTTAATGAAACGAAAAAATAAAAACAAACTAAAAAACTGTTAGTTGATAAGCTTCAACTTTCATTAAAAATATTTTTCTTTCATTATTTAATTAAATTACGAAAAAAGATCGAAGTACAAGTATAAGATCAAATAAATTATATCAATTATACACTCTTTGAGTTAATTTCTACAATCCAAACAACAAATAACACAAGAGACAAATTATGGAACCATTTTTGCTTCTTGTACGGTAACCAGCAAAAGAAAATTCTTATTCCAAAATTTATCTTCAAATATGGAATTGTAGAAATTATAGAAAGATAATGTCAATATTCCATATGTCAATATTTACACGATGTTCGCGAAATATTAAAAGTATGGTTATCCTAAACTTAGAGGACATGCAAGTTTATTTTGCATTTAATTTTTTTTGTTACAGGACTGTACTGAAAAAAATTAAATGCAAAATTGTTGATAGTGATGCATAAGACATGCAAAACAAAACAAAATCAAAAGATGAAAATACACTTCGCATTAATGCAGCTGAAAAACCAATTTAGTTAAACATATTCGAAATGTACCTTCTTCAAATGATTAAAATTCAAATAAAAAAAAAACTGCCAAAATTAAATAAAAGTAAGAAAATGATAAATTTCAGCAAACTCAAAAAAATGAAAAGATTGCTGAAATTATTCAAATGCATGCAAAAAGCATAAAACAAAATAAAGAGCAAAATTGTCTAATTCATTTAAAGCAAGAAATAACAAACGTAAAGACACAAAAATTGTAGATTTTCCTATCGCTTTTGTAAAAAATAGGAGAACCTTGCAATTTTCGTCATCAGTCTCGTATGGAAAAAGAAGCTTAAAATTATCTACATGCCCTAAGTTATGTACACTGGAAATAAACTAACATGCAAAAGTAAGATAAAAATAAACACTATCGAAATGTACCTAAAATAATATTTTAATTAAAGATTTGTACAATTGTTTTTATTAAATGGTACATCTCGACACGTTGTTGATGTAAATCTATTTCCTAAAAAAGATCACTTAATCTAAATTAGTCACATATTGAAATTATTTAGAAAAAATATATAAATCAATTAATTTGTAAGTACCAAATTCCGCAGACCTGTGGCAAAATCTATATACCTATCAAATTCATTTAATATTTTTTTCGTTATTGTTTTTAACGTGATTAAAGAGAAAAAAATATTAAAATTGATAGGTATTTATTATTATTGTATAAATGGTAATAGCGACGTAGAGGTGCTGCAGCGGTTTTAGCCAACACTGTAGCAAACACCGGGTGAATCCAGTAGGTACCACCCTACACCCACACACAATAAAAATATGTAAATGCACAACTTTTTAGTCAAATAACAAAACCAATAGAGATTTATGATATTCGTGTAAATTAAACCGGCATTTTTCTCAATTTGTTGTGCAAGATGTGAACGATAACTTACAATTTAATTTTGAATGGTAGGATCGTAAAATTATTGCAAAATCCCACCTAAATCCCACTTTTTTCTATATATTTTTTTAAATAAAATGCTAATTGTTGACTGACTAAAATCATATTTGTGACTGTGACAAGATTACATCATCAGAGCACATCATTATTCGATTCAAACAACTTTAGTGAAACAAGTAAGGCTTAATATAATTTAGTATCTTGTTTTTATAACAACTCATATTAGTTGGCGAGCGATTCGATTATTATAAAAAATGACTTGAAAACCCTCGTAACATTGATGTTTTTCATTTTTATCCACTGCATACCGGCAAAAGGCTGAACACTTCCATTTGATCCACTACATTATAGAGAAAAACCAACCAAAATCAATGTTATGATAAATTTTGAGTCATTCAAAGCCATGTTACCTCGATAACTGGTGGGCGAAAATCGCTCGCCAACCAAGGTGAGTTGTCTTAATTTACCGTAAGGCGGTAAGGAGATCATAATTACAACATATTATGAGTGCATTGATAAATATCTAATAAGGGAATTTTATTAAGGAATTGGTCAAGATATTCTCATACGGATATTGATAAGGACTTGATGATTAACCCGCGTTACAGATCGAACCTTATCAATAGGATCAAGTGCCTAAAATGAGACAGTTTGTCTATTTCATCTATATGACCGAACATACAAACATCCAAGATTTTATTGTGTTACTTAATTTAGCGAACCGCAGTGATACTTACCAAGCAGTGGCAAAAAAACAGTAAGACAAAAAGTTGATTGTAATCTCAAAGTATATATGTATATACAGCTTGGGCCTTTCTAATAGGAACATAGGAAAAACATC
>JAZBGW010001746.1:0-14045 GCA_037464815.1 Mylabris variabilis | reverse complement strand
TGGCCTCTAAACACGGCCAATTATATAGGATGAGTATAAAGTAACGCATAATTGTCATAATTTTTATTTACTTATGAATATTTCAAAAAACTCCAAAACAGGTGACATTTTGTTTTTTACTTAATTAATTAATTGCGAGTAAACCAAAACGGCTGTACCAGTTACCGTTGCGAGGAAATGATGCCATCATCTATTTTCTTAAATGGCAGCCCTTAGAGTGGATGAAAGAATGCACTTTAGTCCCGAGTTATAAACGCTATTTTTGAACTTTGGGAAATATTTGGGACGAATTTCAAAATTTTTGAGATTAGCAAGAACCTCCATTAATTTGACAAGTATTTGTCATTTCTATATTTTTGAAAAATCACCATCACCATCAATAATATGGTAAAATAATAGCAACTGATAATATATAAAAAGTATTTGACAACTTTTTGAAATCTGTTGCTACGGATACATATAATTGTTTATTTTTCATTATATCCCTAGGAAAAGAATAAACATTATGTCCCTAGGGATTAAAAGTCATACTTACTTTAGTGCAGGAAGAGCAAAAAGTACATTAGCAAATGTCAATTGTGAACCAAGTTAGGATACTACTTTACCAAAGGTATGTGTCGAAATACCGTGGTACACCCGGTACGAATATGTTACTCCGGTGTTACATGAAAAGGATTCCTTAGACAAATTCAATATTGCCTGTTTTTCTGATAACAATAAATGACTTATTTCTGTAATTTTACGGTTTTTTTTTTGGAGAGAGGAGGGGGAACACAGCTACTAATTTCACTATTTGTATTTGCTGTAGCACTATTCATCAGTGGCGTAGTGACAAGGCCCGTGTTCCGATTTACAAGGCGGACTAAAAATTTACAAATCGGCTATAACTCCATGTTCATTTATCCATAATCTTACGGATCTTCGAAATTAATAACCCCTTTGGAGCCCGGGCCCGTGTTCCGCGGAACCCACGGAACGCTGTTCACTACGCCACTGCTATTCATATCGATAGGAAATTCAATTCATTAATTAAATAAGATTAAGAAAAACTCATAAACTTGTCACTTATTTAATTATGCAATATACCAGGTGATTCATGTAAAAGGAAATGTTCCTATGGAAACTTCAATTACTTGATAAGAGGGTCCCTGGAAATCATTTTAGCAAAGTTAGAAGTTAGAACCTCATAGCTCATTTGGAAATTAGTCAAAAAACGCTTGTTTGAGATAACGTCGCGATTTTCAAAAACGAACTAAATACCCACACCGACTTAGAATGACTCGAGAATCGTCCCAACATTGATTTTTTTTATTTTTTCCATTTTTTTTTCTGAAACAGATGGGGAGATTTTACATATTTTCTAGAATGCAATGGAGAAAAATGAAAAAACCAATGTTGAGAGGGTTTCCGAGTCACTTTTAGTCATTCTAAGTGCTTAGTTCATTTTTGAAAAGCGCGACTTTGTCCAAATGAGCTATGACGTTCTAATGTTGCTAAAATGACCTGCAGGGGCTCTCCTATAAATGCTTGAAATATTTTATGAATCGCCAAATAATGGGAGTTGCCATAAGAACCCCGGTATTGTGCAATGAATTTTTTTTTATTGGACTAAGGCTGTTCTCACACACACCGGCGAAAAGCGGAGCCGGAGATCAACGTTTCTGTTATACATATACAGAGTGTTTTTTCTAAACATGGTCAATTCTTATGAAACTCGTACTAGCTGGCGAGCAATTCAAAAAATATTTCAAGGATTTGTAGGGGCGGCCCTTGAGACCATTTTAGCAAAATAAGAAACTCGTAGCTTATTTAGAAGATGATCAAAAAAAGTTCGTTTTGGACAATGTCACAATTTCCAAAAACTAACAAAGCACGCAAAACGACTAAGAATGACTCGGGGACCCTTTCAACATTGATTTTTTTTCGTTCTTGTCCATTTCATTTTAGAGAGAATGTGAAAGATTTCCACCTGTTCCAGAATAAAATGAAGAAAAACGAAAAAATCACTCTTGGGGGTGTCTACGAGTCATTTTTAGTCGCTTTGCGTGCTTTGTTCGTTTTAGTAAATTGTGACATTGTCAGAAACGAACGTGTTTTTTTTTTACCTACATACAAATGAGCTACGAGGTTCTAATTTTGTTAAAATGATCTCTAGGCACTCTCCTATAAATCCTAGAAATATTTTCCAAATCGCTCGCTAACTAATAGGCTTCGGTTTTTGGAAAAAGTTAACATCCAAAATAGTATATTAAAAAACAAGTGTCAGAAGTCGACAATTATTGCACGAGTCCAAGATTAGAAAACGAGCCGCGAAGCGGGGAGCTTTCTAAAGGTCGAGTGCAATATACGACTTCTGATACGAGTTTTTTATACTATTTTTTCTATTTTGTGCCCTTTTTTACAAAAAAATTTGCGAGTTTTGAAATTTAGGGAAATTGGTGGGAGTTGGTGTTACTGATATAACAATTGAACATTCAGCCGGGAAACATTTAAATTGTTTTATTTTTCGCTCTTAGTCAATTCTTTTTTTCGCCATATTGCTTATTTAATAATGAGTGAAGAGTTTTCATGTACTCCACCTGAAATAAGGGAAATTTCTGAAAATGCAGGAAGCAATTTACTACGTATTAGTCGTTGTATATGTTATCAAAAATTACGATGTATTTTGTTCTTATGATTTTTGACAATTGTCAAAAACAAATGTCACCAACCTTAAGAAAAAAAAATTACTACATTTTCCATTTTTATACAGTGTATCGAAATGAACTCATTTCCGTACACTAGCAAGTTTAAAAATAGCGCTATTATTGACGCAAAATAGACAAAAAAACATTTTCATATATACAGAAACTTTTGTACTGTATTTAATTTGATAAATATCAACTTAATTACACTTTCGTCATCGGTTTAAAATTCTCAACAGTATGTGTCAATAAATGTTGTCGCAAGTGCTCTTTTCGTATAAACTTTCTATCACAAATATTACACTGATGAGGTTTCTCACCGGTATGTGTTAATAAATGATGTTTTAAGTAATCTTTTCGTATAAACTTTCTATCACAAATGTTACACTGATAAGGTTTCTCACCAGTATGTGTTAATAAATGATGTTTTAACTGTCCTTTTAATGTAAACTTTTTCTCACAAATGTTACACTGATGGGGCTTTTCACCAGTGTGTGTTAATAAATGTTTCTTCAAGTCCCCATTGAATGTAAACCTTTTATCACAAATGTTACACGAATGGGGTTTCTCACCAGTATGTATCAATAAATGTTGTTTCAAGTGCGCCTTTTGTGAAAATTTTCTATAGCAAATATGACACTGATGAGGTTTCTCACCAGTATGTATCAATAAATGTCTTTTCAAAACACCTTTCACTGTAAATCTTTTATGACAAATGTTACACTGAATATGTGTTAATAAATGTCGTTTCAAATCTCCTTTTCGTGGAAATTTTTCATTGCAAATGTCACATTGATGAGGATTTTCAGCTGAGTGTTTTTCTAAATGAAGGTATAAATTAGATTTTTTTGAAAATTTCTCTTTACAAATGTTACACTCATTAAGCTGTTTTGATTTTTTTTTAGAATTTTTATGTTGGCTAGACATTACTTTCTTTTGAAACTCCGAATTTGCACTTTCTAATTGTTTCTCATTATGATCCTGTACATATACTACCGCAATATCACTCACTTTATCACTATTATCATTATTTTCAACTGATTTATTTGAATATGAATTCTCTTTGTGATTTTTTTCATCTTCATTGGAGTCAGCATCTAAAATATACAATTCAATAGAAATATTACTCATACATGTTTTATTAACGGTATAGCTACTAATGTAGTTTATAAGTCATGTACGAAAATCTTTACCGGGTGCTTGTGTTGTTCATCAACAACTTGGAGATTTTTAGTAATATTAAATAGCGGCTATGACTTATACTTATACCAGGCGATTCACCTAAAACGAAAAGTTCTTATGGCAACACCCATTATTTCGCAAGTGATTCAAAAAATATTTCAAGGATTTGGAGGGTGATACCTGGAGACCTGTTTAGCAAAATTAGAACCTCGTAACTCATTTAAAAGTTGATCAAAAAACGCTTATTTTGAACAAGGTCACGATTTTCAAAAACGAACTAAATACGCAAAACCACTTAGAATGACTCGAGGATCCTCCCACCATTGATTTTTTTTCGTTTTTCTCGATTGCATTCTAGAAAAAATGTGAAACATTCCCAAAAAAATCAATGTTGGGAGGATCCTTGGGTCAGTTTTAGTCTTTTTGTGTAGTTAGCTTATTTTGTAAAATCGCGACATCATCAGAAACGAACGTTCTTTGACCAACTTTCAAATGAGTTACGAGGTTCTAATTTTGCTAAAACATTCTCTAGGGACCCTCCTATAGATCCTTGAAATATTTTTCAATTTGCTTGCCAAATAATGAAAGTTGCTGTAAGAAATTTTAGTTTTAGGTGAATCACCCGGTATACTACTAAATTACAAATACAAAAATGTCGCTATGTCTTCCTAGAAGTAGATAATTCGCATGAAACGTTGCAAGGATGTGTATGAGGTCCCGAGAGAATAGTTAAGGAGAAGCAGGACCGCATTTTTCATTGGAAAGTCAGCCACAAAATGACATTTTTGGGAAATGTCAGAATTTTCATCAATCAGTTAGTTGTTCACGTAAGTTTACTAAGTATGACTCGATGATGACTCATACTAAAAAAATTACTGGAATTAGTACATTCCGACATCTGTGATCCGACGAATATCAACTCAGTTGGAGGTGTAAGATATTTCATGACATTTACAGATGATTACACTCGTAAGCATTTGACAAATTTAAACAATGTAAAGTATTTGTTGAAAATGAAACTGAAAAACATATAAAATGTCAACGTACTGATAATGGAACAAAGTACATGAGGCAATCATTTTTACAGTGTTTAAAACCAGATCACTAAGCCATATTCACCTGAACAGAATGGAATAGCTGAACGTTTGAACCGAACGCTAATTGAAAAGACTTGTAGCATATGTAGCATACTGATTGATTCAAATCTATACTCGTTGCCAAATAACTTACATCACACGTGACACGTCACTAACGAGTGAACTTATAATTGTCAATAAAACTTCTGTTTTGAGCATAGCGATTTATGGCTCTCTACACGTTTAGCGGTCATCTTTTTCAATACCTTGCGTTAGATAAAGATAAATAGTCGTTTTCCTGTTGCTTACATTTCGTAATTGTCAAAAATGAACACGGAAGCAGATTTGACCTATACTTGTCAAGTATCTGTATGCACTATTTCTGTCCGACTGTCATAGAACATTAGTCAAATGTAGACTTGTAATTTTTCATCTTAGTTCATGCATTTCTCGTCGATGACGTGTGATGTAAGTTATTTGGCGACGACTTTAGATACAGATCTCTGAGCAGAAGCTATTGCAATTATATAAAAAATAAAAATAGATCACCTACCAAAGCTTTTGGAAATATAACTCCAGAAGAAGCATGGTCTAAAAAGAAACCTAATTTAAGTCATCTACGTATATTTGGTTCTAGTTCACATCCCACAAGTGACGAATATATCTTTATTGGATACTGTGAAGACTCCAAAGGGAATTAATACTTTTTTTTGGAAGTCAAACAGCCCTTCTTCAAAATACTGTTAGTGCTCTTTAACCTATTGCCAAGTAAAATAACACTTAAAACGATGTATAGTGAAAAGGGTAAATTACTGCTTTTAATAGACAACTTCAAGTTTAGGAAGTATCGCGAGGTGTGTTGGTGCTGTACCCTGAAAACATGCTGTGCTAAAAAGTTTATCCTTGGACTTGACAATATTTAATCAAGAAAATTCTCTTTCGAACCAGGTTTTGTATCGGCAATTAATTAGCAATCAAGTAAAACGTAAGGCAATAGGTAAAATATCACAAAAATGCATTGTTGGGAAGCGGCTGCATTCGGCTTAACATTTTTACCTCTTAATGAAATTGGAGATGCTCTTGTAGAGCTGATAGAGGAACGAACAATAGACTCAAGACTAGCTGAGTTTTGCGATTATTTAGTAAATTATTATATTGACGAAGACTCGACTTTTCCACCAAACATTTGGGCAGCCCCCGTACATTGGATGCGAGTCATTCCACTCGCGATCCAATTCTGCTTGTCCATCATCACATCCAAATATAAATACTCTTTTAAAGTGCATAACAAGTTTTCAAATAGACATACGTGAAAATCAATTCTACAAACTGTAGGATAACTAAAAAAATTGTAATGAATTTGTTATAACTACCTGAGTCATGGTACCGCAATTCGTTCTAAGGATTACATTTTGCGAAGCTACCTGAAATTTACGTACTCATGCTACATATTAGTATTGACTCTGACCATTAAAGCAACTCGGTATCATCCTGGCATATTATCAAGATCAAAGGTTCCGCCCGGAGTGACGCTTCTGTATGCAAGTAAATATTTTGTGATTTAACTTAGAAAAAAGACACAAACATGCGTGGGCGGGCGATTGTTTATTGTTAGGGTTACGTACATATTGCAAGTTTGTTTTTGTTTAAATTAAAAAAAAAATGAATAGTTTCAACAGTACTCCAGTGATTTTCAAACTTTATTCCAAGTATTGATCTGTAAATTTCTTGATAGCCCATTATGAGCAAAAAATTGTTACAACAAAAAGCATCAATTCATTGTGTTGTGTGACTTGTGCATGAAAAACTGCTCATTAGAAGCATGTGAAATTGTTCTGCAGCCCAGTTTTGATTCTCAATTCGATAGTTGAGAAACACTGCTTTAGAAGTTGATACTAAACTACAACAGTCCACAGACTATACAATCGGTTGCACACTAAGTTGTAAAATTCAAATTGATTCTACGGTTGAAACGATAATTTGTGTGGTTGTCGTCCAACTGGTTGTTTATGTTTGCGGGCAAAATACTAAGCAAATGGTTGGACCGATTGTCTATGGAATCTGTAGTACAACTTGTAGTACGACCTATTGTATTGTTTAATAGGAACGAGCTATGACCGACATAGGGAGGTGAAGGATTTGTGAAATTCAATGTTTCACTGTCAACTTCGGATTAGACATTTTTTAATTTTTTCCAAGGCGTAAAGGACAAACTTCAAAAATACGAATGTTGCAGACGTATTACATTACCTTAACGCTGTTAACGTGTAAAAAAGGCTAGTGAAAATCTATGAATATTCAAAAGTTAGTTTTAATTGTACCCATTTTCCAACGGGCTTCAAGGCTTTATTTCTACTTAAATGTTCTCTGGGGACCACCCTACAAATCCTTGAAATATTTTTCGAATTGCTCGTCAACCAATATGAGTTTCATGGGAATCATCTACTTATAGGTCGACATAGTGGTATGTTACAATTAAGCCCGATTCCATCAACACGGATCAAATCCTCGATCAATTGAGCAAGGTTCAAATTTTGAACTGACTCATTTGTGATCCCGTTTCTTCAAGCTGATTTACATGAACGTGAACCAAGATCGAGTGATCCTGAGTTGAGACAGATCTAGAGATTCATCGCTGATTGTGGAGTTTGAATATCTCAGAAAACAAACGAGATAAAGATGAATAAAGATTGGCATCTTTTCGGATACCGAATCTAAAAATATGCGGGCCCATAAGTTCTAACATGATTTTGACATTATATTGGAGCCGTGTTATATGCAGGTTGATATGATACTACAACTATCACTATTGTTAGACTTACGAATTATTGAAGTAAATTCTTCGACATTGTTGTATCCATATTCTGTGATATAGAAACAATGTCTGTCGGAACCATCATTATTATTGAATTTGTTATCACTGAACATCGTTTTATTATTAACATCATCAGCAGCTGATATACTTAAATGGTAATCATTTTCATCAATCATTTGTTCTTCATCATTAGAGTCCCTCTCTGAAATGTTTATAAAACATTATTATTTACTGTTAAAATAGTGATACCTGGATGGAATTGGAATTTTTCTACAACCACTACTAAAAATGACACTTTTAACACTGACTACTCGAGGTAAAAACGGCATTTTATGGCAATAGTGTTAAAAGTGACAATGCTGTGTTGAAAGTAAATTATAAATTTATCCACGACTAATAAATAATGTAATAATTATACTTGTGGTTTTTGCAATATGATGCCCTATATTATTCCCTTAGGGAATAATGAATTATTATTCGCTCTCGTAATCTAAAACAAGAACCGTTTTTTTTCTCGGTTCAAGCATACTACGATTTTTTCTTTATCTTCTCAGATATAAAGGCTTAATATTTTTTAATGATTTGAAAACTAGTTGATATAGATTCTCTAGAACTAACAAAAGGTGTAAACCGTGTTTTCAGACCTTATTGGGGTTGGAGTCATAGATGATTATTTAGCATTTTTTTTAAATTTTAAAAAGTATTGAGGCTTTACAGAGATATTTAAAGAAAAACCCTGATTTTACAGGGGTGACTTTAACCCCTCAATATTTCCCTTAAACTTAAGTATGAGCAAGAACGACAAAATACGCACTCCTTAAAATAGAATGAACCACCTACAGGGTGCCCATATTCACATTAAGGGGATGAAATTGCCCCTTGAAGTTATTAACCAAAAGCATATTTTTGGCTGTATCTCGGGAATCATGCAAGCTATTGAATTCGTTTTTCGGGAGTTGAAAAATATGTGAAAGTTAGTACTTTTTTGTCCCTCCTTTAGCAGAGCTCGTTCAAATTCTACCGTCTGAGATTTTTTCAATTTTCTACGTTTATTTATTTTGAAAATATAAAGCTAACTTTAAGAAAATCTTATTCTTGTCGTCCATCGGCATTTATTAATTGTGCTAGATGTCAGAATATTTTGTTTTCAATGTTTTTATGATGATTACCATTCTGGTAGATGTATTTAATGTATACAGAGTTTGAAAAATTAATAAATAATAATATACAATAATTTTTGGGTGCCTGTTTTCCTATTTATATTTATACCTGATTTTCTTATTACATTACAAATAATAAAAAAATACGTTAAAGAAATAAAAAACAATAAATTTTTGAATTGTTTAATTTATAAAGTAAAATAAAATAAGAAAGTTGTTTTGACAAATAAAAGAAAAATTCCCCACATGAGGATTGAACCCGGACTTTTGAGGGCGAGTTTACAAGCTACAAGCCGGCTTTTAAAAAGCCGGCGAGTGCACTAGTAGTCGAGTACACATAAAATTTCCCACTTGCTCAGTAGCCAACTAGCTGGCTACTCCGACAGCTTCAAGACCAATGCCACTTGTACACAAGCTACTGTGAGTACACGTGGCTAGTTTACAAGCTAGCTCGCTCAAAAGCTGGCAAGTGGCGTGTAACGTCGCCGGTAGTTCAACTTTTCCGAGAGTGTTCTTACAAGCAGCTAACGGAGCGAGTGCATCGAGTACACTGGACTAGTTTACGAGCTGCTTGTGAAAAAACAGGCTTGTAGTTTGTAAACTCGCCTCGTGTACTTGAGACTATACAACGACTTGATTGAGCTATTTCAAGTCACAATTTAAGCCTCAAGTACACGGGGCGAGTTTACAAGCTACAAGCCGGCTTTTTCACAAGCAGCTTGTAAACTAGTGCAGTGTACTCGATGCACTCGCACCGTTAGCTGCTTGTAAAAAAGCTCTCGAAAAAGTTGAACTGCCGGCGACTTTACACGCCACTCGCCGGCTTGTAGCTTGTGCACAAGTGGCTAGTAGCATTGTTCTGGAAAATGTTGGAGTAGCCAGCTAGTTGGCTACTGAGCTAGTGGGAAATGTTGTGTGTACACGACTGCTGGTGCACTCGCTGACTCGCCGGCCTTTTACAAGCTGGCTTGTAGCTTGTAAACTCGCCCCGTGTACTTGAGGCTTAAGCGAATAATTTAATAATACTAAATGGACGCAAAAAATTGTAAACGCTTTTTTCTCAAGATTATCTGGCTATTCGCTTTAGCTTTTAAATATGTTGTTAAACTAAAGGTATGCTACAAGCCTGCAAAAGCTCGTTTCGAACTTCATTTCTAAACAAGGCGTGGGTAATTTTAATGCAAGTTACAGGTGGGTGCAACGTTTTAAAAAACGTCTTGATTTTTGATACTTAAAAATAAGTAGAGAAAAGTTGCCTTTTTCACCAGAATTACCTTTCAAAGAGCAATTGAAGCTAAAAATTGACAAATTTAATTTGAATCAACATCAAATATACAACGCCAGTGAGACCGACCTATTTTGGAAACTCCTTCCCGAAAAAACATATTAAGCATATACTAAGCACAGAAGATATTCTTAATTAAAAACGAGTACAAGTAACATCGGTATCGTTAAATTTACGAATCAAGAAAACTCAAACTAAGATAAATTGTTTTTTAAGTAATAGTTATTGAATAAATGATATAAGCACATGTCCTACTTAAATGTTTTTACTTACTCGCTAACATGAAGAAATTCAATACTGTGAACACCCTCGTTTTTTTTGTTCATGGTTTCGAGATTTTACTGCATTTTAATTTTTAATTAAAATTTTTATCCTTATTGACCATTTCAAGGATTTATAAGAGGGTGCCTACCTAGAGATCATTTTAGCAAAATTAGAACCTCGCATCTCATTTGGAAGTTGGTCAAAAAACTTTCGTTTTGGATAAGGTCATGATTTTGAAAAACGAGCTAAACACGCAAAACGACTAAGGACGACTCGAAGATCCTGCCAACATTATTGTTTTCCATTTTTCTCCATTGCATTCTAGGAAAAATGCGAATCATTTTCCCCCTCTCTGGAATAAAAAGGAGAGAAACAAAAAAATTAATGTAGGAAGGGTCCCCAAGCCATTCTTCGTCAGAAACGAGAGTTTTTCGACAAACTTCAGAGTGAGCAACGAAGTTCTAATTTTGCTATAATAATCTCTAGACACTCTCCTATAAATCCTTGAAATATTTTTCGAATCGCTCGTCAACTAATAAGAGTTTCTTACAAATTGTCTACTTTTAGAGCAACAGGGCGGTATTTCAAACACCTCTACAATTTTCATTTAAGTCGAATTCAACATATATGATTTGTGGTGCCAAAAATAAAACAGCTAAAGAGGCATACAACCAGTGCATTTCAAGTTTTACATTATCGATATCGGAGGAGAATGTTTCTCAATTTTTTGAAGGTTACAGTAGCCGAAAACAAAAAAAAGTCATTATAGGTTATTTTACGTGTATATCTAAGTGGTGAAAATATTCTCTGGGGACCACCCTACAGATCCTTAAAGTATTGTTCGGATCGGCGCCAACTAATAGGAGTTTCATACGAATTGGGTACATTTAAAAAAGCAACCCGGTATTATCATTAGAATGGTAATTAGTCCCTAGTTATGAAAATGCTGTTGTAATATGACTTGTGCATAAATATAATTTTGAGGTTGTAACCTCTTAAAATGTGGATTAGTAAAAAAAAATCCAAAGTAGGTAACTTTAGTTTTTCAATGAAGTTCATGAATTCACAAAAGCCAATTTGAATTTCAGGAAAACTATTAACAGGGGAGGCAAAAAATACTAACCTTCACATATTTTTCAACCCCCGAAAAATGGAAGGGTGCTACTTGCTGAGTCATAAAATAGTACTAGATGTGCGGCATATTGTCACGAAAAATAAGACATCAATAATGGAAATCAATATTTATTATACTAATCGCATAATTGCAAATTTCGGCAATCACTCTTTTAGAGATGAACCAAATCCGGATAATCAACCGCATATGTATGTCCCGACAAAAATTGGTTTGTTAATCTGCATATAATAAAACATCCTTTGTCCACATTTGTAAACCACGGACAATGATCATCTTTGACGCACAGTGTCAATGGGTATATAAGACGAAGGATGAGACCGACTAATCATCATTTATCAATCAGTAGTGTAAGAATGACATTCAACTTGCTAGAAACCCTTGAGTTCTTTCAAGTAAATTTTTCCATTTTAATAAACGATTAACAACATAGAACGAGTATTCGTCACCTGTCACATCTAACGTCTTTCCATCTGTAAATGCTCTACCAGTTCTGGGTATAACGTGACAATATGGTGGGGGTGCAGGGCATATTGTCACGTTATACCCAGAACTGGTAGAGCATTTACAGGTGGAAGAACATTGTGTGTGACAGGCGACAAATACTCCTTCTATGGTGTTAATTGTTTACTAAAATGGAAAAATTTACTTACAAGAACTCAGGCGTCTCTAACAAGTTGAATGCCATTCTTACAGGCCCTCAAACATCCGCGGATAGTTCCGGCTAGCTGTTGGATGAAGTTCTGGTGGTAGTGGCAGCGCCAGGGCAAATCTCCCTCGCATGTCTACCTATCCGTGGTGGGGGCTGAGTAAGCCTTTCGCGACGTTGTGGCAGCGTTGCGCTGGGTCTAGCTAACTGACAGCGAGTGGGTGGTTCACCAGTGCCGAGTGATTCAGGACTCAACTGGTAGTCGGCCCGCGAGTTTCCACGTTGGAGGTGGAGGTGCATCCCGACATGGGGGCTCTTGGCGTCACGAACATCCCACCAGTGATGACAACTAGTACCACGGGGACCGGCGGCCCGTGCGAGAGGTGGGAGCACCGCACGCCGGTCGTTGGAGTAGTCTTCGTGGGGGTAGTGGTTAAGAACCCAAGGTATCGGGGTAAGGAGAAGTGACCCTTGCTCTGGTACAATAGGGGAGATGTGAGTGCAGCCCATCGGCTGGTGACCTGCGTCAAAAACAGCTCGGGCACTGACCGGCATAGTCAGCAGAGGGCTGCTAGGTGGCCTCACCAAACCAAGGCGCCTGAAGAGCCTGTAGCTCTGATGGGAATGGATAGCTAGGAATATCATACTAGCGGCGATGATTGGGCGTATACCCGATCCCGCGCCCATGGGGCAGGTATCTGACGTAAAATACTCCTTTACCTTGTACCTTGCCATTCTTACACTACTGATAATTACTAGTCACTGAAAACTGACTACTGACTGATAATGGACAATGTGCGTCAAAGGTGACCATTGCCCGTGGTTTACAAATGTGGGCAAAGGAGGTTTTATTAAATGCAGATTAGAGAAACCAATTTTTGTCGGGACATATGCGGTTGATTTTCCGGATTTGGTTCATCTCTATATTTAGAGTGATTGTCGAAATTTGTAATTATACGATTAGTACAATAAATATTGATTTCCATAATTGGTGTCGTATTTTTCGTGATAATATTTTAGATTTTGATTGAATTCTATATTTTGCATGGTTTTCGAGATGTAGCCAAAAATGTTTTTGGGTGATAACTTCAAGGGGCAAATTCATACCCTTGATGTGAATCTAAGCAGCTAACAAAAAATATGTGTCCTTTATTTTTCTAAGATGACCAGCCTTCTCACTTTCCTCAACATTGATTTTTTTCATTTTACTCCATTGCATTATATGAAAAATGGGAAGCATTTCCACCTGTTCCAGAATGCACTGGAAACAAAAAAAAACGAAAAAAATCAATGTTGGGAGTATCCTCGAGTCACTCTAAGTCGTTTTAAGTGTGTAACAAATCACAACATCGTCAGAAACGAGCGTTTTTACCAACTTCAAAATGAACTACGAAGTTCTAATTTTTCTAAAATGGTCCACAGGGACCCCTGCAAGTCCCTGAAATATTTTTCGAATCGCTCACCAACTGATTGGGGTTTCATAGAATTAACCATATTTCGTGTTAAGTGCCGTGAAATACCCATTGCTGACGTAGTTCTGGGGCAAGAAGGAAAGACGAAATGAAAAGAAAAAAGAGAAAAAAATCACGTAAAATTTTATGCTTGAACCGAAAAAAAAAACGGTTTTCATTTTCAGTTCAGCTCCGGATTTCATTTTGGAAAAAAATACGTTTTTTCTCCCCGATTCTCGATTCAATTTCAATTCGAAGCCCTTGTTGTACCTTCTAGTGTGAAAATTAATCATTTGTAACTATCAAATACTATGATTCTGATTAATGCATTTAACCAATCATAAGCC
>JAZBGW010001745.1:0-14046 GCA_037464815.1 Mylabris variabilis | reverse complement strand
TTTTAAAAAAACGCTACGCCATTACACTTTCGTGAATTGTGAGCTTGCTTTCTGTTATTCATTTTTCAATTAAAAGTCTCTAAATTGAGAAATTTTAAAAATTAATAAAAAAAATTTATAAACGTCAAAATATTTTAGCATTTAAAAAAATACGTTATAATGATAACTTAATGTATGTAAATTGAATTTCAAGTGGCGCAGTGGTAAGCGATCCGAGATCCTAATCTTAGTTACAGATGGTTAAACTGTGAGTGCGGGAAAGTAACTTTAAAGCACTGAATTTCCCGCAGTGAGTTCGGTAAAAGGTTACTTTCGATAGCAATATAGATCATCAAAAAGAGACGCATCCCGTACTGTCGTAGAAAAAAAAGTTCCCAATAACATCCGGTCCGCAAATGCACCGTTTCCGAGATACAGGGTGTCAACGAATTTATCAATTTTTTTTAGCTTTTTGACAATATCTAAGAAACCGTTTGAGATACTGTACAAAAATTTTGTCCACGTCATATTTTGGTTTATTTATGAGGGCCAATTCAATTTTTTTTTTCTTAAAATGAGTCAAGAAATAATCCTGCTCATTTCCAGGTAAATGTTTTGAAACACCAAAACGGGGTCTGCATGTTAAAATGAAGTTTCATTGTAGTTCCAAAATTCCAATTCTTCAGTGCCGTAGAAATTAGGAGCAAAAAAGGCTTGTAGAACCCTAGAATCTTCGCCACTGGCATATTAAACTAAATTGAATTAGTACTCATATGACGTGGACAAAATCTAAGTACTGCATCTCAAACGGTCCTGAGATATTGTCAAAAAACAACAACAAAAATTTTTTTGACACCCTGTATTTCGAAAATGTTGCGTTTTCAAATCTATGTTATTGGGAACTTTTTTCTTAGAAAGAGCCAAAGAAGTTTCAGGTTTCGACGCATGTTTTGAAACATCCTGTACGTTAAAGGATCGGTAAGGCTTTGATGGCTTTATTTGTTTTATAGTTTTGTTTATTTTTTGTTACACCCTACGAACGAATCAGCGTATTTAGTGCCAGCCGAAAATGTCGAATAGCTGCAGACCCGAATTTGTGCAGCTACAGACGCGATTCTATAACCCTTCAAAAAAAAGGGCAGCGTTCTTTACTACGTAGAGTGCAGCTTTGGGTGGAATAGAAGAGAGACATTTTAAGCAACTTATGTGTACTGTTTGGTTTGTATTTCTATTGTGTAGTTTAATGCCATGGAAATTCGAGCTGTTTGATATTGACCGATGAATTCTTATTAACCTCAGACTCGGTCTCAAGCAAAGGTTCTGGTTTATAAGTCTTACTTTGGGAGTTCTCAGCGGAAGTCAAGATTGAGCATATCGAGGGTTGAGAACTTATCGAATTCCAGTCACTTTTGTCAGTGTCACGTTTTTCTTTCGACGCGCATGCGCACATTCTGCGAAATGCTAGTATGACTGAAGGCAGCTACAATACGATCTTGAGCTCAAGTATCGTTGTCATTAGTCAGATTCAAGCATCTAGACCGTCTCAAGTTCGGACATTAGGGATAGTGAGGCTTGTGTATTTACAGGCAAGTCGATGTCACCTTGTATAATGGTAGATATTGAACGAACGTTCTGTTTACAAAGGACGAATAATCGAATTTCTGACAATTCAAACATTGATACATACCGTATTCGTATATTTATATTAACTTTGAAGTTACAACACGATTCGAAGAGATATCAAACGAATTTTGTATATATCTATATACTGTATATATATATATATAGGAAGTTGAATCAGTGCATATAGCCAAATAAACACACATGGGATTACTGTTATAGCTCTACAACAAGTTGACAATTGCAATCGAATTAGATATGAATACAAATGGGATTTATTCCATATTGACGACAATGAGAACAAGGTCGACTTGTCGCTTAAACGTTACATTTCTACAAGATTGTGGACGTTGTACATGTTTGTGAATTTATCTGGAATTGATGTAGCAGAAATCTTGCAGATTGATCATTGACCAGTTTGTACATTTACAATAACTTCAAAACTCCTTAATATATTTTAGCTCTATCAGATTTGAAATATGATTTGAATCATTCGATTTGGACGTAGATTTATCATCGTCTATTTTACGAGTCGATTCATATCGTTACACAGGCAACGCACGACAAGTTTTACTTAAAAATACAAATTAATTGAAAATATATGGCAAACCCACCTCACTGTGACCGTAAAACAATGACAGATTATGAGGGAACGCTACCTACGATTATTACGTTTCGCAAACGTTAGATGGCGCTGAACACAGCTTCCACCGCAATGGCTTTTATATACAGCAGAGGCGGCAGAAATAGAAACACAGGAAAAACGTCAGTTCCATCCATCTATACTATTTACATATTAGTTAGAAAGAGATAGAATGAAGAAATATTTGAATTTGACAAATTAATGAGAGTAATGAGTAACATAATTGTCACTAAAATGGATTGTTACGTCAAAGAATAATGTAACAGTAGCAAATATCTTGAGGATAGTCCTTTCTTTGTCTGATGCATTTTCGGGGGGATGTTTCATGAAATAAAGGGGATACCGTGCGACAAAGATATCAAATCTTCAACATCTGGTTCTTGTTGTCTTTTAAACTAGAAACTTTGAAGGTCGATGTAGGCATATCCTTTCATACAAAAGAAATTGCTTTGATTTGTTATAGGACTAACTGTAAGGCTGGGTGGTAGTAGCAATTTTTAGACCAACTATGTTCCTTCTATCATCTTCTAACTAATATGTAAGTAAGATGGGCGGAATCGATGTTTTTTCCTATGTTTCCATTTCTGCCGCCTCTACTGTACCGGCCTTATGCTCTAAATATACCAAGCTCGTATGGAACTCATATTAGTTGGCGGGTGAGTCTAATGATATTTCAAGGATCTGTGGGGTGGTCCTCTTAACACAAGTAGAACCACATAGCTTATTTGCAAGTTGGTCAAAAAACAACTTTTAGGCAATGTTGAAATTTTCACCAGTCAGCTGTAGACGTAAAATGACTTAATATGACTCGAGGATAACCGTATAATTGTTTTTTGTTCGTTTTGGCCCCTATTTCCTAAAAAAAAATTGAGAAACATTCTTCTCGGGTATCGATCGTGTAAAAATTGAAATGTACTTGCTAGCTGTACGCCGCTTCAACTGTTCTATTTTTATCTTAATGGATACGAGTGCCCGTGTTATCGTAATAAATGTACGCGACTTCTGTTAGTTTCAATAAAAAGTAGTAAATCAGAGGAAATTGTATAATCCATATAAGCTCAAAGGTTCAAAACAACGAATAATAATAAATAATAATGTAATAAGGATAATAATTAGAAATACCTCATTGCTGTTTATTTAATTAGAAAAGGATAAACGATCGTGTACTATAGATACCATAATGCTGTTTATTTAATTAGAAAAGGATAAACAATTGTGTACTATAGATACCGTAATGCTGTTTATTTAATTAGAAAAGGATCAACAATCGTGTACAATAAGTACGTCATGTATTAGTGACATATACAACCTTCTTTGAACATTCTCGAATTTTCCAAAGTCCTCTTTAATTGTTAGGGCGTTGAGTAGATGCACTTTTCGTTTTTTAAAATATATCAAGATTTGAATTCGTTATTCTTTTGCTTTTTATTATCATTTCTTTCGATTAACGTAAAAAAACAGAAATTAAACATTTGTGGGCGAAACAACGAAAAATAATAAATAATAATGTAATAATTGCTGTTTATTTCATTAGAAAAGTATAAACAATCGTCTACTATAGACACGTCATGTACTAGAAATATTCTAATGCGGTTTATTTAAGTAAAAAAAAGACAATCGTGTACTACAGGTACGTCATGTATTAGAAATACCCTAATGCTGTTTATTTAATTAGAAAAGGATAAACAATCGTGTACTATAGATACCTCATGTATTAGCCACATAAACAACCTTCTTGAACATTCTCGGATTCCCCGAAGTTGTCTTTAATTAAAGACTAAAAGCATCTACTCCACGACCCAACAATTGTTGGGTCGTGGAGTAGATGCACTTTTCGTTTTTTAAAAGATATCAAGATTTGAATTCTCTTGTTGTTGTTTCTTGTTATTCTTTTATTTTTTATTATCATTTTACCCGACTAACGTAAAAAAGCAGAAATTAAACATTTGTGGGCGATGGTTTATTGTTACAGTCACGTACTACAAGTGTGTTTTCCTTTAAATAAATAAACATTGAATAGTTTCAATTATCTACTCCAGTGATTTCCAAACTTTATTCTTACTGTCGATCTGTAAATTTTTTGATAGCCCTTTGAAGACCAATAATTTTTACAAAAAAAAAAACAACTTATTGGGTTGCGGATAAGAAAATAGTCTTTTTGGGATTTGTAAAATTCTTCTGCTGGTCTATATTGGATCTCGAACCGACTGTTGAGAAACACTGGTTTGTAAGTTCATACTAAACTAATAGGAAAAAATAACTGACACAGAAAGGCTAAAGATTCTTGCGTTTCAAAAATCTTTTTTGATTTGATTTTATCCATTTTAGGAATAACCAAAATTGTGAATTTATTGAACGAGCAATGTACAAAATACGGATCAACTTCACAAAGTTATCCCTTTTAATTAAGTGGCCTGATTGGTAGATTTGTTGTTAAGAGGTATTCAATTAATATCGGAGATTATGTTTAAATTTTCATTAAATATGTGTACTTTGATCTTATCATGATTAAAATCAAAGCTTCTTTATTATCAAGCCAGGTTGATAATAAGCTGAATTTTGATTGGTTACCTTGTTAAAATTTTTAACACACACACACACACACACACACATAGATTCAAAAAGACCGCTAATTATAGATAGTAGAGCTTTGTTGATTTATTGTTAAATGAAAATCAATACTATTGGTTTAATTAATTATAAAGATTATATTTGATGGTATTATTGGCTGAAATTTTTAATCCAAAATAAAGTCCCATGTTTTACTCGTCTTTACATATACAGGATGAACCAAAATTCGCGGAACAGCTTAGTGATATGTTATTAAACAGATATCAGGGAACATGAGAAAAATGTTTAAGAAAATCCATTTTCTTTAATTTCGTAAAATTGGGCATTATTTAAAGATAAATTAGTTAGATTTAATAGTGCTAAAATATCTAATCATTTTTTCTTCGATTTGTTTTATAGGTAACCGTTTCTTAGCAACGTCAACAAAAAGATAGCAGCTCGTTTCTAGAGTAGAAATGACCACTTTTCCACACGCTGAGTAATTTTTAATGTATAGAACATAAAACACTAGATATTATTTTTTCTTTGCAACTTAGCAAACAAAATGATGAACATAATGAACGCAAGCAATCAAATTATTTATATGTATTATAATACCTTACTAATCTTTATGTAAACGTTGAAAGTAAAATTTCTGCATGTGGAATGCTTGGTCATTTTGAGCCAAGTAAATGACCATTAAGCTACCCTTTACTGTTCAGAATGATTATTCAACTGGCCTACAAAGTTCTAAAAACCAACCTCTTTTCAATGGTTGAAATAAAAGAACTTAAAGATCAATCTTTGAGGTCTTATATCGTGAAAACTAAAGAAGGTCTATTTTTTTTAACATTTTTCTTATTAGTTTTGAGCATTGGTTAACAACGTGTCCCGGGAATTTCGGTTCACCCTGTATATTACTATATTGTAGCTTGTCTAGTAAATTAATTCATTGAAGTACACCTTTTATAAAGTTGTGAGCTGTTCTTAATTAAATGTCTAGACAGGAAACTATAATACTGGACGATCAAAGCTACTTTAACGAGTCGCAATAACGGAAAAGAAACCAAATAATACAGTAAATTGTACCGGAATTCTTTTGATCATCATTCTAGCTTGTCCCCTTGACGTTTATTTACAAAATTTCAATAAAATTAAAAGAAAATCTACTGCAGTGTAATAGTTGAGATGATAGTTAATTTTGGTGGATGCGCCGGGTTCTTGTTTCAATATCGTTTAATTTCAGTTATTGTAAATGTAACGTTAAACATGATTCGGATTATGTTTTCTAAGTTATTCTATGACTTTTTTAAACTATCTAACGACTAGTTTAATTAGTGAATTTAATTAAAAATTATAAAATTTCAATAGAATTAGAAGAAAGTCTACTACCACAAAATACTCGAGTTATGAGTGAGTTTTGGTGGATGCGCCGAACAATTAATCATTGTAATTTCAAATCATTAAAATTTCTAATTTGGTAATTTATTAATTTATTGTTGGGATTAAATTTAAGGTCGTCAACCACGATTATAGCAAAGTTTTTGCAACTCTTTTATTAATGATACTTTAACGACTATTTCTTGCAATTATAAATAGATTTAATAAAGAATTCCACTAAAGAAGACGTAAAAATTTTGGTAAAATCAAAATAACCGTCGCTTAATTTACGCGCAGCATCGAGGTGAATTAATTTTACGCGAATGAAGACCGCGTAAGTTGAGTGTGTCAGTATAATGATAATAAAATACGTACGCGTAAAATAAGATAGCGTAAATCAATACGGTGATAAGAGGTATCGTTTAAATAGAGGTCTAATTTGCCGTGTAAAAGTATCTCGCGTAAATTGAAGCGCGGATGTATATATATAAAAATAATCGCGTTGTGGGTGAATTTTGGTGGATGCGTTCAAATACTATTTATGGTAATTTTAGATTATTGGAATTTTTTATTAATTTGGAGATTTAAGAAGGATAATTTGAGCGATATTTTATCTTTTTAAAATTTTTCTATGGATAATAATTTTACGATTATTTCCTGAAATTTTTATTAAATTTAAAGATGATTCCACCAATTTCAGTTAAAAATCGATTTGTTCGTTAAAATTTAACGAAAGTTGGTGAAATTGACCGTGAATAGAGAATTTCAATAGAAATTATATAAAAATTTACCCTAAAATTAAATAAAAATCCACTATTAGAAAATAATTGGGCGGTGCGTCTATTTTGGTGGATGCGCCGGGCTTTTCTTTTTCTTAAATAATTAATTATTGAAAATTTTTAGCAGTTTATTGAGTTAACAAAAATTAATTGAGTTAATCTCAATTTGTTGTAATTTTAGATTATCGAAGTAAAAAAGGTTCATTTATGATTAATTTAATAACTTCTTCTAAAAATTTTAATACATCTAATATAGATTTTAACGATAAAAGTCATTGGAAATTTTCAATTAAATTAAAATAAAGTCTACTACTTATCAGATAATAATCAAGTTAAAACACAATTTTAGTGAATGCGTCCAATTATTATAACTTCAGAATTTTTTCAATATTCTAAAGACTTACGAAGGCTAATTTGGACGCTATTCTTTTATATTGTAGGGATTAAATTTGAGGTCGTCAAGCATGATTATGACTAAGTTTTCAAGCTATTCTTTGGAGGTTAATTAAACGACTAATTTTGCTATTTTTAATAAATTTATTGGTGAATTTCTGTAAAAATTACTCTGATAAAATAAAAATAAAATCTACTCCTTGAAAATAAGCGAGTGAAAAGCGAATTTTGGTGGATGCGCCCAACGCAGTGTATTGGAATTTCAGATAACTGAAACTTTGGTGTAATTTGGCGACTTAAGACAAGGTTTTTTTTCTTTTATGGCAACATTTTTGAAATTATTCTAAGGATGATAATTTAACGAATATTTCTGAGAATTTTTATTAGATTTAGTAGAGAATTTCGATAGAAATTATTTAAAAATTTATAATAAAATTAAAAATAAAAATCTACTATTAGCAAATAATCGGGATATGAGTTCATTTTGGTGGATGCGCCGAGATTTTTTTCAAATTTGTAGTTATTAAATATTTTGACCAGTTTATTGATTTAAAAAAAATCCCAATTTCTTATATTTTCAGATTATCGAAGTTAATAAATTTAATTTAGAAGGATTTCTATTAGTTTCCGGAATTAAATTAGAATTGATCAAACATGATTAGGAATATACTTTTTTAAATTAATTTATGACTGATTTAATAACTTATTCTAAAATTTTTGATAGATCTAAAATAGAATTTAAAGATAAAAATTACTTAAACTTTTTAATTAAATTAGAAGAAAGTGTACTACTTATCAGATAATAATTGAATTAAAACTCAATTTTTGTGAATGCGTCCAATTATTATAACTTCAGAAATTTTTCAGTATTCTAACGGTTTAAGAAGGCTAATTTGTACGATAATCTTTCTTATTGTAGGCATTAAATTTGAGGTCTTTAAGCATGATTATAGCTAAGTTTTTTAAGCTACTCTTTGGATGATAATTAAACGACTAAGTTTGCAATTTGCAGTAAATTTATTGAGAAATTTCTGTAAAAATCACTCTTATAAAATTTAAATAAAGTCTACTACTCGAAAATAATTGAGTTGGGAGTGAATTTTGGTGGATGCACCATACACATTGTAGAGTAATTTCAGATTATGGAAACGTTTGTGTGATTTGGTGGCTTAAGACAATGTTTTTTTCTTTTATGGCAACGTTTTTGAAATTATTCTAAATATGATAATTTAACGAATATTTCTTACAATTTTTAATAGATTTAATGGAGAATTTCAATAAAAATCATTTAAAAATCCATAATTAAATTAAATAAAAATCCATTATTAGAAAATAATCGGGCTATGGAGTTCATTTTGGTGGATGCGCCGGGCTTTCTAGTTTTTTCAAATTTGTAGTTTAATAAATATTTTGACCAGTTTATTAAGTTAAATAATCAATTTAGTGAATAATCCCAATTTCTTATATTTTTAGATTATCGAAGTTAATAAGTTTAATTTAGAAGATTTTCTTTTAGTTTCCGGAATTAAATTAGAATTGATCAAACATGATTAGGAATATATTCTTTTAAATTAACTTATGACTGATTTAATGACTTCTAAAATTTTTGCTAGATCTAAAATAGAATTTAAAGAGAAAAATCATTGGAAATTCTTAATTAAATTAAAATAAAGTCTACTACTTCTCGGATAATAATTGAGTTAAAACTCAATTTTAGTGAATGCGTTCAATTATTATAACTTTAGACATTTTTCAGTATTCTAACGACTTAAGAAGGCTAATTTGTTTGTTGAGTTAAAAAAAAATAATTTAGTTAATAATCCTACTTTCTCGTAATTTTAGATTATCGAATTTAAAAAGGTTAACTTAGAGGTTTTTTTTTAGGTTCTCCTATTAAATTATAATTGATCAAACATGATTAGGAATATATTTTTTGAAATTAATTTATGACTAAATTAATAACTTCTGAAATTTTTGACAGATCTAATATAGAATTTAAAGATAAAGGTCACATGAAATTTTCAATTATGTGTTATGAGGATTAAATTTGAGGTCGTCAAGCATGATTATGGCTAAGTTTTCAAACTATTCTTTGGATGATAATTAAACAACTAATCTTGCAATTTTTAATAAATTTATTGTTAGATTTCTATAAAAATCACTCTGATAAAATGAAAATAAAATCAACTACTTTCAATTTTGGTGGATGCGCCAAACACAGTGCATTATAATTTCAGATTACTGAAAGCTTTGTGCAATTTCTTGATCTGAGACAATGTTTTTTTCTCCAATAGCAACGTTCTTGAAATTATTCTAAGGGTGATAATTTAACGAATATTGCTAACGATTTAGCAAAGTATTTTAATAGAAATTATTTCAAAAATTATAATAAAGTTAATTAAAAATCGATTATTAGAAAATAATCGGACTATGAGTTTATTTTGGTGGATGCGCCGGGCTTTTTGTTTCTTCGAATTTGTAGTTATTGAATATTTTGACCAGTTTATTGAATTAAAAAAATTAATTCAGTTGATAAGCCCAATTTTTTTTAATTTTAGATTATCGAAGTTAAAGAGGTTAATATTTAGTTTTCCGTATTAAATTAGAATTGATCAAACGTGATTAGGAATATATTTGTTTAAATTAATTAACTAATTTAATAATTTCTTTTAAAATTTTTGATAGATCTAATATAGAATTTAAAGATAAAAATCACTTGAAATGCTTAAATAAATTAAAATAAAGTCTACTATTTATTAGAAAATAATCGAGTTATAAGTGAATTTTGATGGATGCGCCCAATTATTATAATAACTTCAGAAATTTTTCAGTAATTTAGTGATTTAAAAAGGCTAATTTAGACAGAATTCCTTCACATTGTAGGGATTCAATTTAAGGTCCTTAACTATGATTATGAGTAAGTTTTTTAAGCTATTCTTTGAATAATAACTAAACGACTAATTTTGCAATTTTTAATAGATTTATTGATAGAATCCTGTAAAAATCACTCTGATAAAATTAAAATAAAATCGACTACTCGCAAATAATCGAGTTATAAGTGAATTTTAGTGAATGCGTCCAATTATTATAACTTCAGAAATTTTTCAGTATTCTAATAATTTAAGAAGGCTAATTTAGACAGTATTCCTTCACATTGTAGGGATTACATTTAAGGTCGTCAAGCGTGATTATAGCTAAGTTTTTAAGCTATTCTTTGGATGTTAATTAAACGACTAATTTTGCTATTTTTAATAAATTTATTGATGAATTTCTGTAAAAATCACTCTTATAAAATTAAAATAAATTCTACTACTCGAAAATAATTGAGTTGGGAGAGAACTTTGATGGATGCGCGGTACATATTGTATTGTAGTTTCAGATTATGGAAACGTTTTTCAAAATTATTATAAGGATGATAATTTAACGAATGTTTCTTACAATTTTTAATAGATTTGCTAGAGAATTTCAATAGAAATTATTTAGGAATTTATAATAAAATTAAATAAAAATTCGCTATTAAAAAAAATAATAATCGGGCTAAGATTTCATTTTGGTGGATGCGCCGGGTTTTTCATTTTTCAAAATTTTGAGCAGTTGGTTGAGTTAAAAAAAAATAATTTAGTTAATAATCCCAATTTCTTGCAATTTTAGATTATCGAATTTAAACAGGTTAATTTAGAGGTTTTTTTTAGGTTCCCGTATTAAATTATAATTGATCAAACATGGAATATATTTTTTTAAATTAATTTATGACTAAATTAATAACTTCTGAAATTTTTGATAGATCTAATATAGAATTTAAAGATAAAGGTCACATAAAATTTTCAATTATGTATTATAGGGATTAAATTTGAGGTCGTTAAACCTGATTATGGCTAAGTTTTTTAAGTTATTCTTTGGATGACAATTAAACGACTAAGTTTGCAATTTGCAATAAATTTATTAATGAATTTCTGTAAAAATCACTCTTGTAAAATTAAAATAAAGTCTACTACTCGAAAATAATTGCATTGGGGGTGAATTTTGGTGGATGCACCGTACACATTGTATTGTAATTTCAGATTTTGGAAACGTTTATGTAATTTGGTGACTGAAAACAATATTCTCTTTTTTTATGGAAACGTTTTTCAAAAATATTATAAGGATGATAATTTAACGAATGTTTCTTACAATTTTTAATAAATTTGCTAGAGAATTTTAATAGAAATTATTTAGAAATTTATAATAAAATTTAATAAAAATTCGCTATTAAAAAAAAATAAGAATCCGTCTAAGAGTTCATTTTGGTGGATGCACCGGTTTTTTTGTTTTTTTTTCAAAATTTTGAGCAGTTTGTTGAGTTAAAAAAAAGTTAATTTAGTTAATAATCCCAATTTCTTGTAATTTTAGATTATCGAATTTAAAAAGGTTAATTTAGAGGTTTTTTCTAGGTTCTCGTATTAAATTAGAATTGATCAAACATGATTGGGAATATATTTTTTTAAATTAATTTATGACTAAATTAAAATTTTTGATAGATCTAATATAGAACTTAAAGATAAAGGTCACACATAAAGGTCAATTATGTGTTATAGAGATTAAATTTGAGGTCGTCAAACATGATTATGGCTAAGTTTTTTAAAATATTTTTTCGATGATAATTTAATAGCTAATCTTGCAAGTTTTAATAAATTTATTGTTAGACTTCTGTAAAAATCACTGATAAAATAAAAATAAAATCTCCTACTTGAAAATAAGCGAGTTGAGAGTGAATTTTGGTGGATGCGCCAAACACAGTGCATTATAATTTCAGATTACTGAAACCTTTCTGTAATTTCTTGATCCGAGACAATGTTTTTTTCTCCAATAGCAACGTTTTTGAAATTATTCTAAGGATGATGATTTAACGAATATTTCTTACAATTCTTGTTAGATTTAGTAGAAAATTTCAATTGAAATTATCTAAAAATTTACAATAAAATTGAATAAAAGTCCACTCAACAACTAATCGGGATATAAGTTAATTTTGGTGGATGCGCCGGGTTTCTTGTTTTTTTTAGAATTTTATTGATTGAGAATTTAGAGCAGTTTTATTGTGCTTTCGAAACAGTTCGTTACAATTTCTTATAATTTCAGATTATCGAAATTAAAATTGTTAACTTTGGGAATTTTTTCATGTTTTTGGAATTTAATTAGAGTTGATCAAAAACGTGACTAGAAATAGATTTTTTCAACTACTATATAAATTGTTTTACAATTTTTAATTAATATTTTCTACAGTCCATCAAATTTAATTAAAATACATATATTCCAAAAAAATTTAATATATTTTTAAATTGCGGTGTCTCTGTAACAATCATTTAAAAATTCCGATGAAAATAATTGAGTTATAACTCAATTCTAGTGGATGTATCGATTCCTTATAATTAAAATTATTGTAAATTCTACCACCAGAAGACCAATAGTCGGTATATTTTTAGGAGTGATAATTTTTGCAATTCTTCACCAGAAATTCTGGTGAAACCACAGAGTTTAATGCCTCCAATTGAATTCCCGAATGTTACTTTTATCTGTTTGACATGTGAAACTATAAACCTCGTAGGCCACTACAACAGCCTTAAATTAGTGTGTAAACAGTTTGATGAACAGTTCCATTCTATACGGTAATTACTGTGTTAGAAATTGTGGTTATAACCCAGCCATTAGGGTGTATTCATCATCAAGATCTCGTATTGTACCCGTACTAACATACAGTATTGATAATACATATACAGTACAGGGCGTGAGCCCATTACTCTTATCGTTCTACACTAGCATCACCACTACTGATATGCTTAGATTAATTAAGGTCGTACAGTTGGCAGTTCTTCGACAACACACCACTAACGTTGAAGAGAAAGAGAACAAGAACGCTTCAAAGGTGTTATTTGTCACTAACGTTCTCACCAGTCGGGGGAAAGACAGACGGTGATTTATTATCGAAATATCACCCTATAGTATAGACATTTATTAACACAAATCTGTTAGATTCGTTGTTTTTTCCAACCCTTCTCTAAATTGTCAATTGCAATCAATTAAAATAAATTAAATTCCTGATCTTTAGCAACCCGACAAGTTTAATTATTCAAAATTCAGTAAGGATCTCTCAATAGCGCTTACAAGGGAACCTTCCCAGGTGTCCCCCTCCGATTTTAATGAAATTTGGATTATGTTTAAGGGGTGAACATTACCAATCAAATATACACCGATCAGGTTGAAAATTTTGACAAATTCTTTCTCATTTTTGTTGTAATTGATTAAGGGTGGGTTTTTATGAATTTTTAACTGCCCTACATAGCATAGTATTAACGTTATTTGATACATAGCTACCCCCATGTTGAACGTTTTCATTCGTATTGGGATATCCAATATAATAAATTTTATTGGGTTTTAATAGTCGAATATAATTTTTTTTAGGATTGTGTAAAAGGTTACTTATTATAACATTATCACTATGCTATGTAGGGCAGTTAAAAATTCAGAAAAACCCACCCTTAATAAATTAAAATAAAAAAGAGAAAGAATTTGTTGAAATTTTCAACCTGATCGGTGTATATTTGATTGGGGATATTCACCCCTTAAACATAATTTTTCAGAGAAATCCAAAAAAAGGTATCTCCTATTTTTTTATTCTCTTTCAACTGACGTGGTATAAATATGGCCACTGTTTTGTTTTAGAATGTA
>JAZBGW010001744.1:0-14049 GCA_037464815.1 Mylabris variabilis | reverse complement strand
GGAATCATGTTTGGAAAATGTTTAAATTGTCTTCAATTAATTGTCAATCATCGGAAAACTAACAAACATATCGGGAAAATTTTTACATATTTGCAAAGCTCTTTTAATTTTCTATCTAAATCAATTGAAAAATATTGAAAATTGATAATACTGTCCCAGTTTTAGCCAGTTATGTAGGAAAATTTACGAAAAAAAAAGGGTCCAAGTTTTTTATCTGCCATTCAGAATTTGATCATACTTTTCCAAAATAAAAAGCCTTGAAGGAAGAAACATGAAATGCTCTATCCAACGTATGTCAATTTTTGACAATATCTTGAAAAACAAGCGAATAATCTCAGTTTGAAAATTTACTGTTTTTTCACGCTGAATCGACCAGCCGCTCCGGAATCCCCTTAAAAAATACTCATTTAATGGAAAAACAAAATTGATCGATTTTTAACAAATCATACAATAAATATATAACAGATAAATGATAAAATAAAATCAATTATAACGAAAAATTATTTTTTAATGGCAATTTTATTATTTTTACTTTAATTTTTCATAAACGATTTATTTGTAGATATTATTTATTTATTGACTTATACAGGGACCCATTTTTGTAAAGTAACGATTAGGCTCTTTCTGAAGGCAAAGAACGTTACTGTAAATACAAGACCGAGAGCAAAACCAAGACCAAGACTGAAATAGTCTTGGTCTTGGTTTGCTCATCACTACTTGATTGTGAGCTACGGTTTTTTACTGTTATCTGGCAAATGCCTAGAAAACAATTTGTAATTATAATTAATTTATTAAATAGTTTGAGCGCGAAAGACAAAACAAAACAATACTACATTAATCAAATGCATGCTTAAAATTTTTCGTCTTACAATTAGTTCATACGTTTTTTAATGGCGACCGGAGATCAAAATTATTTGGCGACGACTATACATTAAATATATTTGATACACTATACAAGGTGTTTTTTTTAAGCGTGGTCAATTCTTATGAAACTCGTATTAGCCGGCAAGCGATTCAAAAAATACTTCAAGGATTCTTAGCGGGGGCCCTAGAGACCATTTTGGCAAAATTAGAGCCTCGTAGCTTATTTAAAAGTTGGTCAAAAGACCATCGTTTTGAACAATGTTGCAATTTCCAAAAACTGGCAAAGCACGCAAAATGACTAAGAATGATTCGTAGACCCTCCTCCCAACAGTGTTTTTTTCGACTTTGTCCATTTCATTCTTGAAAAAATGCGAAAGATTTGCACCTAGAATAAAATGAAGAAAAACGAAAAGAATCACTCTTAGGAGTGTCTACGACTTATTCTTAGTCGTTTTGTGTGCTTTGTTCGTCTTTGTAAATTGTGACATCGTCAGAAACGAACCTTTTTGGACCAATTTACAAATGAGCTACGAGGTTCAAATTTTGCAAAGATGTTCTCTCGGGCCCCCCCTATAAACTCTTGAAATGTTTTCCAAATTGCTCGCTAACTAATAGGAATTTCATTAAAATTGACCACTTTAAAAAAACACCCTGTATTTCGGCATACAATAGAAATCTTAACATATCTAAATAAGTTTCGGTTTGGGCCGCAACTGAGATTCAGGCCAAAGATTCGGTTTCTACTGTAAATCCTGTTTCGATCGGACACTAGTTTAAAATGAGTTACTATTTCGATTTATTCCGGACTCGTTTTAAACACCAAAAACAAGTGTCTTGTTCACTTTGTTTTCATCTGTTAACAAGAGAAAAATCAATGTATAACTAACGAATACGATGTTCTGAGCCGACACTGATGTGAAGTTTCATAAAATACTAATAAAATTACCAAGTTTAAACAATACGAAACGGCGTATTATTCCCTTGAATTGTCTCTTGTTATATTATATGTGCGTGGATACATTGATCTTATCTTTGTGATCATTGCAGTAGTGATTCGTTTTTGGTGAACAAGAGCCTGAAATTCTACAGGGTTATTCACGTCCAACGAAAAGTTCTTATGGCAATTCCTATTATTTATCGAGTGAATCAAAAAATATTTCAAGGATTTATTTGGAGATCATTTTAGCAAAATTAGAACTTTGTAGTTTATTTGGAAGTTGGTCAGAAAAGGTTCGTTTCTAACGATGTCGCAATTTCCCAAAAAGGAGTTTAACACGTAAAACGACTAAGAATGACTCGGCAACCCTCCCAACAGTATTTTTTTCTGTAAATATATGAACTACGGTGGGAATATATATATTAATTAAAGCCATTAGGCAATTTTTCCGTTAATTCAGAATTTTTAACAAATATCTGAATCAAACGGATTAAGCAAAACCGCGTATAAACGACTAAGAAAAGTTTGGACACAACTGGGATTGGTAGTGGCACAAATAGCTCAGCGCTAGAGCACTGTTGTGGCTCAAGCAAAAGGTCATGGGTTCGGGTCCCACATTGTGTCCAAACTTACCTTAGTCGTTTATATGCGGTTTAGCTTAATCCGTTTGATTCAGACATTTGTTAAAAATGTTGAATTAACGGAAAAATTGCCTAATGGCTTTAATTAGTATTTTTTAGTTTTTCTTAATTTTATTCTGGAATAGGTGAGAATTTTACGCATTTTTTCCTAGAATGCAATAGAGAAAAACGAAAAAAAATCAATGTTGGAAGGGGGCTTCGAGTCATTCTTAGTCGTTTTGCGTGTTTAGTTATTTTTTGAAAATCGCGGCCCTGTCGGAAACGAGCATTTTTTGACCTATTTCCATATGAGCTACGAGGTTCTAATTTTGCTAAGACAATCTTCATCTTTACATTTCTTTTTGAAAAACCCTGTATTATCATCGGTGTTGGACGAGTCATACATAACGAGCCGATAGATCGATGTTAAAGCTGATAGTATTGTTTGAACAATGACAGGCGTATATTTTATTTTAGGTACTGAAAACTTTGGCGTTTTTGTGTGTGTATAAATTGTAAAAATGTAACAAAACAGTTGTCTCACAGTACCAATAAGAATTTAAGTAGAAAAAATTCGTGTGTTGACGTGTAGGTTGTTGTGGTAGACGCCTACCACCTATATTTCGCGTTTTTACTACGTTTTTCTTTGATTTAATACAATTAGGCTACAACAAAATTTCACTAGTATTTTTTTTTCATTAACTCAAATGATTGTAAAATTAGCTAAAACAACCACCTCCGCGCTTGTCCTACTTATAATCCGCCTTTATATTGTCTTTCATGCTTTTTTTTCCTCTACGAGTATGGTGTTGATATTTCGAAAATATCGTACAGACATGGGCGAAATTTCAAAAACAACAACAACAACAAACATATTGTGGTTATAATACTGGCTGGCATCGGTCAACATCGCCATTTCGAAACCACCTCTCTCTCGTTCATATTGAATTCCTGCTAGTTGTTGATGTTGGATGCTGTGTCAGCATACCTGAGATGTTCTCTTTATTGCACGTAGATTCCTTTTAGTTTTATTATAGTGTACATGAAAACTTCGTTAATACTCACACATTCACTATTTACGATAAATACTGCACTTGATATTAGAACATAATATGCGAAAATTTTCAAATATTTTATAACTTTCTAAAATTCTGCATACCGCCGCCACAATACTAGTCTTTGGACTGACTGAAAATTGGACATAAGCTATCTCGAGAAACACGATACAACAATGTTGTGTAAGAGACGCAGGCAGAACGGTGATGGTTTGTTCTTTCCTCGTTATATTTTAAATTAATTCAAACTGATTTGTCTAAAAATTAATTCAATGTTGGAAAAATTGGATGTAATTCGAGGACTTGTTAAACTCTACAAGATATTATTCATGTATCTTTTTGTTTTGGAATAAGCAATCCAGGCATTCCTTCAGCTTATCATTTGGAAGACCGAAATACAACTTTCAACAAATTCATGACCGCTTTAAGGAGAATTTTTTCAAAATTATATGACCGATGACAAGATGGTATAAATTAGGATTTCTTCTTAAAAGTAAATAAAAAAAAACAACACCACGCCGAAACGAAGCCGGTTCCATGTTTGGAATGTTTAAATAAAAATCCGACAATTTATTAATTTAAATACTTAAAACGAATTTGAATTAATAAAAATTCCGCTACTATACGAAACCGATTCAGCCTTTGTGTGTTCAACATACACAACAGTAATAAGATTGCATCAACGGTATTTCTTGATAGAAAACTGATAAAATTGTGCTCAGTTGTTATTCTGTAGATCTGTACATAGAGCCACAGCCAATTGACTCTGTTTATATCTTTGTCGGCCTGAATGCCCTAAAGTCATGATGATGGCTCTCTGATAAGTGTGCTGCTAAAGAATACAGCGTTTATAATAGCAGCCAACGTTCCAACATTTACCGCCACCCCCGCGCTGGATATCTTCTATACCTATACAGGGTGATTCCAGAGGATGGGCCATTAAAAGTATAAGAAGTTCTAATTGATGGAAGTTGATGAAATTTGGTATATAGCCGTTATATTCCCTGAACTTTCTCTAGAAATTATTTTCGTTGTTCTAGCTACCCCCCTTATATGGGGTAGTGCACACTACTCTTTTATTTTAAATAGAATGGTATATTTTTTATTGCATTTTTGGACTTTTTGATAAAATTGAAAGGGACTTTGATCACATGACCCATGATCTAACGCTTAAAGTTTTTCAGATATTTAGACTTTTAATGCAATTTTAAAATTTGCAGTGTTTGATTGAAAAATTCATATTTTGGAAGCTAAAACAATTGAAACGTTGAAATTTGGAAGTTAAGTAGTAGAAATAATGTACTTTTTATTAGTTTAAACAGAATCTTTCAGCGTTTAGCTGAAATAAAAAATTTTTAGTCAATTTTCAAAATACACTACCTTGTTATTTTATATTTAGACAGAGAAAGAAATTACAGAATCTGCTAATAGAGCTTGAACTGTATACCTATATTTTTGATAATTTTTCAATTAATGAACATTTTCAATTTCATATAATTTTTTCCCCTGAAAGAAAATATGAAACATAGAAGGCTTAGCAAAACAACTTTCAATTCAATCGTCACAATTAACATGAAATTAATTAATTAATTTTAGACTATCTCAATGAAGAAAAATGGTAAAAATGGTAATTAGTTAAATCTATATTTATTGCATTTGCTTTTTGTGCATGTAGAATGTCCAAAAGTTGTAAAAAAGCCATGAAAAAACATATTCAGTAATAACTTCATTTGTGATATCTTGACATTTTGCTAAGCCTTCTATGCATTTCATTATAGTTGAATTAGTTTAGCATAAGCGACTAGACGAAATAGAAAATTTTAAATAACTGATAAATTATCAAAGATAAGTATAGGAATGGTAATACTGTTTGATGCAGATTTTTTCTCTATCCAACCATATAAAAAAATATGGTGTTCTATTTGAAATAAGTAAGATATTTGAGTTTGAAAATTGACTGAAAGAATACGTTATTTCAGACAAAATCTGAAAGTTATTTAAAGCTTGTGTAAACTGTTAAAAAGTACATTATTTGTGCTACTTAAATTCCAAATTTCAACGTTTCAATTGTTATAGTTTCCAAAATATGAATTTTTTAATCAAACATTCCAAATTTTAAGATTACACAAAGTCTAAATATCTGAAAAACTTTCAGCGCTAGACCATGGATCATGTTAACAAAGTCCCCTTCAATTTCATCAAAGAATTCAAAAATGCAATAAAAAATAGATCATTCTATTTAAAATAAGAGAGTAGAGGACACTACCCCACGTAACGGGGGTTGCTAGAACAATGAAAATAATTTCTAGAGAGAATTCAGGGGACATAACGACTGTATACCAAATTTCATCAATTAGAACCTATTATACTTTTAATAGCCGATTCTCTTGAATCACCCTGTATATATCCATTTATACTAGAAAAGAATCACTATCTGGATTGTAGAGTCACGAAGTGCACGCCATGCGTGATCACACTGATCACATTCACAGCAAGCGATAACTGACTAGAAAAAATAACTCTTTAGATTTGGTATTTGATGGATGAAGTAAATTTGTATTGAGAAAAAGAGCGTTTAAAGGAAGAATCCAAAAAAAATTATATTTTCACTTGATTTTTAAAATATTTCTACAGTACTGAAATAACGTTATAATGTCCATCTCCAGCCGGGCAAGACTGGATTCTTTATTGATATCGAAAATCATCAATAATAAAGATTCTTATATGTGTATAATTAATTTTTTTAAAAAAATAAAATACTCAGCAACCATACGGTTTATATTTGAATAATATTTTCGTTTAAAAATCATGGAACGCTTGCTCAATGCAAACGTGATATAAAATATACTTGTCAGTAATATTATATTCAGTATCCTATTCCTGTATTATTATTATTATTAGTTGAGTGGAGTTAAAATAAAAGAACTTTAAGCTCTATTACACAAAATATTTGTATATGGAAAAAGTTGTGTTCAAACAATATACTTGCTAATCAACAATGAGCTCATATAAATTGTTTAATTTTAAAAATTTCTATTTTTTCAACACGGAACGTGACAAAATGTTTAATCTCACAAGAATGTAGCACTTGGCAAAATCCACTTGTTAATTCTGCTGAATATTACAAAAAAAAACACACCAAATTACCTGCTTGATTTTGTAGAGATCTTCATATACTCTCGCATTACCAGGACAACATTTACATATTAATATAGAAACACAAAAAAAAACAACAGAAGTTTTAGGGTAATTTAGCCCTCAAAAAGATTTTATTACAGGTGACCCGAAAGACAATAACATTTATTTTTTATTTTGTCTCTTTAATGTTGGGTTGTTGGTGATGATTTTGGACAAGTTTATGGTTACTTGAAGACAGTAAGTCATCTGAACGTTGTTTTTGATTGTGTGATAAAAGTGCGGTCAGCTTACCTGGAACAAAAAAACAACATGTTAACAATGTCATACAATGTTGACGACGACAACAACAACAACAACAACAACAACAAGAGAGACTATCAAACAATAACAACGACAACAGGGGGAAAACGACCTTTTTTCGAAAAAAAATGAGTGACTTTTGAAAAAATCGTATTTCTACAAAGCCAGTAAGTTACCAAGATTTATTTGATATGTCTACTAATAAAAGTCGTTATAATTTGAATAAAAATTCCCAAGGAATTTTAAAGTTATGGTAACAATAATACTTTGTTATTTCCTTAGAATAATAAAGTTTATTGGTGTTAGCGACAATTGTTTTAAAGCTTTCAAACAATTAGTTGTTGGTCGTATTTTTCAAATTCCATTAAAGGAATTAATAAAATTCACCTTTCACTTTACGATTTTATTTCGTTTGAAAACTGATAAACCGTCTTGCATGAATTATTTTCAAATAAAACACAACGTGAATATTATTGCACAACATAGGTATGGATATAGAGAATTTATGCATATTATAAATGTTGCTCGAAATCATTAGATTTATGAAGATTATTACAACATAAACAGCATTCTTTACTGTCCATTCTAACGACAATAGAAGTTGGAACAACGTTCAATTTTAATTACTTTTCAAAACAACATTTGAAAGAAACGACGAGGATGATGAGTTGATGAGGTAAAAGAATTACATTCCACTTGTGTAATATAGCAGTGGTTGAATAGATAATTCCAAGAAATTCAACGGTTGTAAAACTGGAATATAAATAATTTTAAAGCCAGAAAATTAATATTTTTCTAAAGAAATGCAGATGGAATTTGTCCTGAAATCTGCCGCTCCAATTACATATTTTCATCGCATTAAATTAAAAAAAAAACACCCTGTTCTTATTCTTGTTTTCGTTCAGAATTAAATTGATTGGATGCAATTATTGGACGAAAATTCCTCATTGTTTTATGGATAAAAATGGAATGAAGGTATTTATACACAATAGTCCATGTGTCTCCTCTATAGTTCAGTACAGTAAAGGTAACTGGTTGGTAGATGAGGAACGTTGTGGGGACCGGTGTGGAAGGAAGGTCATGGACGGTCGGTTAAAGCCAAGTTCCATCATCTCTTCCGACTATCTGCCTTTAGGTCTTTTTCTAAAAACTAAAACGTGCATACGCAATTAAAATCAAAATAAAAATCGACAAATCAAACACACAAAACAGCGTCCAGATAAAATAAAAAGACCTAATCAACATTGAATAATTGTCGAATATATTCGGTTATAATGAGACTATTGTAGATTGTCCATTGAGAATTGTTGGAATTTCATCTAAAGAAGAAATTGTAAATTGATGTTCCACTGTTGTTGACTGTGGCACCATGATGACGGCGCCTTTCCTTGAATCCTGCCAGTGTTTCACCATAAACGGCAATGTAATTGGTACTAATCTGTTCAGGATATAAAAGCCACTATACTCCGTAATACTAAACAAAACAACCAACTATATAAAGATTTCTATTATAGAATAACCTTTATAGAAACCGAAGAGGCAAAAAAAAATATCGAAACGCCCACAAATCCAATAAAGTAATTACTAATTAGACCGCCTACATCTATGAATTTATAAAACAATCTGAGAGAATATATCGGGGGGAAAATCAACGGAAATTTATTTATTTTGACCAATAATACTAAAAATTATCAAACGTCAATATTTACTGTCTGGTTTATACAGAGAATGAGAGACAGAGAGAGAATGACACATCTGCCCAATATTAATAGCGTTCTTATTTATTTAAGAATTTCGTTATGATTAATCGCTGATAATCAAACTACTTATAATTTAAAATTTAACCGATCTAAACACAGTTAAATTGTTGTGTTGTTGAAGAATTTCAATTTCTCAACTATACTCATCTCCACCACTACCACCACCACCATCATCATCATCATCATTATTAGATACCGAACGATGATGAAAACAGTTACTATATAAACGAAGATCTACCATTAGTGTTAGTAATAAACCATAAAGAGATAGTTAAAAAGATAGAAAGAAATCGCGCGTTGCTTGCTTGCCGCACCGTTGATATCACCCAGCAACTACTAGCTTCAAAGTTTACATATGTATAGAGAGAGGTCAAATAAAACGTTACAACTCGGAACGAAATATTTACAAAACACACACACACACACACAGTTGAACGGTCCTCTTATCTATCAGTTTAATAAAAATAAAAGATAACAGTAACTCAGTCTAATTTTATAAAAGATTGTCTCAATTTTGTTTATCCGTAGATACAAAAAAAAAACGTAGGGAAACCAAATTCTTCAAAATTATTTATAAAGAACCAAAATCACCTTGAAATTTGAACAATAACGGGGATATGTCGAATGACACAATTCTCTAGTCGATAGTTTAAACGCCGTTGTGCGTCTAGAGCGTTAACGTTAACGTGCAAGAATTCATGGACGAAACTATATTTGTTATTCTACAGGAGATGTTATAGTAGAGTTGTAACAATAAACCATGTATGGGAATATCCGGATGTAATATTTATGCTAATTAACGAGTAACAAGAATAAATGTAGAGCAAATAGAAGTGTGTGTGGATGTAAATGTGTCGGATTTAAATTACAACATTGAAATTCTATGTTTAACTAATGAAGGCACACCGGACGCGTGCCTCAAATTAAATTACTTCTTCAACTAATAACACCGCTACTACTTCCTTTTATTAAAACATATCCAAGCTCAAAGTTGTATTGCCAGAAAAAAATTAATCATATTAACAACGTATTATGCAACCATAAATACATGAGTGAAGCTAGCGCTTTGAGCTTTTTCTATACTGTACAATATCGCCATCTAGTCATGTTCGTTATAATTTTTTAGTGAACTCTATCTGTGATATTCTATGCTGACTATAGACAACGATAGATGTCGCTTTGAGTCGCTTTTAAAGCAGCATTCAAAGCTCAAGTTTAAATAAACGAATTATAATAACGCAAAATTGTTGAAATATCCCAAATATTACAAGTTCTATCAATTATAAATAATTTTATTGAATATGTATTGAAATTCTTACTCTACTTCCTTGTTATATTATTATTATTATTATTATTATTAATATTATTTTGTATTAGTGTCTCTTGGGACAGGCCTCGAGGTAGGCTGTCAAGCGTAAATTTAAGTACACTTTCTCATAACGTTGCTAAGTAACTATTGTGTTTTTTGAAAACAATGACGTTTAAAAGTATTATTATTGTCTACTTATGACATGCCAACTAGTTTCTAAAATGAATCTTGTAAATCTCAAACAATCTGGATTCGGTTTTATTATTATTATTATTATTATTATTGGCATGTTGAAACATGACCGGTACGATTTTCATATAATTCGCATTTATCAGTAAAAACTATAGAATTGCAAAACAAGACGCTAGCTTTGCATAAAACAATAATAAATCATTTTTCTGATGATAAAAACACATTCTTTGTTTTCATATTTTTTTAATGATAACATATCGAAAAATATTTAAATTCTAAAGATTTATTTAACAATAACAATAACGACAACGACAAAAAAAACTTGAACAGATGTTGAAATTTCTTTTAGCCACACCACCACCACCACCACTACCACCACATAAATTCCATCAGCTTTATCTACAGCCGGTGTATGTTACACGAAAATCCAGTGGACCTGTAGGGCTTTTTAACTGATCACTGTTGCAACCATTTAAAATTTAGTAATGGTAGACTTTAACAAGATTGATGGTTCGGACCCATTTGGAGATGTCTAACAATCGCCAGCAAAATGGCCAAAAGGAAAAAAAGAAAGAAGAGAGAACCATTTTTTTATTGTTATCGAAGTTTAGATGTTTGAAAAAATAATTTAATTACCAACTAGATTGTTATTGGTACTTTTATAAATAAATCAAATATGTGTCACAATACAGATGTTTGTATCGTCTAAAATAGTATTAATTTTACATTACGTAATATTAAATGTGTGATTCTGGGAGGTCATAATTCATAATATTCGAAGCTTCTTAGTATTTTAATCAGCATATTGATGACTCATTCATATGATAAAAGTAACTCGTCTATATTGACCATGGTATAGTTCAAATCAATTTAAGATTGAATACCAGTGATGTAATGGAAAATCTTAGGGCCGCTTCGCAATAAAAGGGCCCCTTCACTCATTAGTATATCACTTAATGATTTATCTGCAGCTTGATGGTAAATCACTGAATGAAAAAAGAAACTGAGTTCAAAAATTTATCAGTTTAATATTAGTCTAAAATTCATTTATAACAAATTTAAAAAAATCTGGTATGTTTAAAAAAAATGCAAAAATATCAAGATTTATGATTTTTTTCACTATATCTGGAAAATCTTATATAGTTAAACCTCTCTATAGTGGACACTCAAGGGACTGGGTGAAAGTGTCCATTAAAAGAGGTGTCTACATTAGAGGAGCGCCCATTAGGAAGAGTTTCACTGTACCAGATTCTGTTAAAAAAATTTGATCAAATCTTGTAAAGCTTTGTTTAGCTTCTGCATTTTTTTATTTGACTTTGAACTTAATAGTTTTCACAAAAAAAATAAATAGAAAAGACGAAATACGAAATAAGCGTATTAATGTTAATATACGCTTGAAACCAAGTGTACTAGAATCAGCGATGAATATTGATATAAACAAAATTATTTGGCATCAACATCAATTTTTTCTCTTAAAAACACATCATAAAGTTTTAATTTAAAAATTCCGCTGTATTGATCTTCAAGAAAATAAAATATTCTGTAAATATATAACGGAGATTGTAGCGCCATCTAACGCTTGAGAAACGTAGTAATCGGAGGTAGCGAACCATCTTAAGAGTCATTTATTACGTTATTGAGCTAAAATATTTCAAGGAAAGAGATTAAAACTTTGTCGAGCCCACTGTGACACTGCCTCCCCTCTCGCATTGCATGGATTGCGTAGGTGCACTTTGAGCCACTGCTTAATAAGAAATACAAACAGATTGATATGGTTATGAAAAAAAAATTGTGAAGAATAGAATCGCTTCTTAGCCCTAATACACAAAAAATTTTGATCTAATCAAAGCTCCAGGCTTAGTGAAAAAAGATCCACTTACGGATAAATCGATATCAAGTAACAGTGTCAAACGTCCTTGTTGTCAAGGAAATTCAACGAATATTTGAGGAGAATTCTAATTGAGCCATCCTATGAATAAGTTACGAAGCACCATTTGACAAATTTGATTTCTTACTATCACAAAAAAGTTTCAGATTTTTTTCAATTACTGTATTTTAAATTTTGCTGATAATCTGAACGAATTCTCGTGAAATTAAATGAAACTATAGTGGAGCCTGTACAAGACACCTTCAACTTAAAGTTTTTTTTTTTTAAATCGATATTTTATAGCAATTTCTGTACCTACTTTGAAGAGAATCAATCAATTGCAAATAATTGCAATTTCCGCTATCAGCTGCAATTTTCTCAATCTTTAATTATATGAATAGAAGAAGAAATAACATTGTATATTACCAGTAAATTGTAATCATTTCAATTATAAACAACAAAAGCAAGAAATTTAAGATGACCTTTTGCAATAATTTTCCCATAGATCTTTAATTCAATAACTTTCATATTCCTATAAATCAAAATCAATCTGACATTTGAATCGCGAATCAACTAAGAGATGAGGAAAAAACGAGTCTCGAAAGATGTGTTGTTGTTGTTGTTATTGTTGCTGCTCAGTATAATACCACAGAACATGATCAGAAATTATAAACCTTCTGTGAGAGGAGAGGTCACTAATCCACCCACACACCAACACAAGTCACAGATGGATATAAAAAAAACAAGATTTGGAGAGGAAAAAACAGTCGAATTTTAACCATAAACAATTTTATATTTGTATTTTTCTTTTACACTCATTGTTTTATTTTAATTGTTGATTATTTATAGAAAACAACTTAAATAAAGAATGACCTTTAATATTAATTGTTACTTTTATTGATTTATATATACTTTGAATAAAGATAAAATATTTCCTTGATTGCGAAACATGTTTTATTACGCAAGATAACTATGTACTAGGTTTTTTTAAAGATTTTTTTTTGAAAATCCAATAGAACTCAAGAGGCTATTGTTGTTGTACTCTCACCTGGCTTACCACCTCGATTTCCTTTGACTCTAGCTGATGTACAAAATCGAAATCGGCAGGTAGAAAGCTTTTGAGAAAAGAAATAATGAATAGCATCCACAAACTTGCCCATAATAGACAAATAATAATACACATTATCTATCGTTCTGTTGTTATAAAAGAGAACAACCAAAAGGTATATCGATTTCACGAGTTGGCTAGAAATACAAAATATTCAAATCAAAAAAAATTGTCAAAATAGAAAATAAATTCTTGTATAAGTACAGGGTGTTTTATTTTCGATAATATTTAAGAATATATCACGAAAACAGTGATGGGGCAAATTAACTGATAACTGATAACTAAGTGTCCGACCGAAACATGATTTACAGCCGAAATTTTCAGCCTCGGTCTCACAATCAGTTGGATCCGAAAGCGAAACTCATTTTGATATGTGAAAATTTCTATTATATGCTGAAATTTAGTGTATGTTTTACATGTTAAATAAAATAAAAAAACAACTGCTATTATGTATAAGAATAAACACATAACCTCAACTGGATATAATGGCGCCAGGCTGGCGATTATGAGGTACGAAGCCACTCGAACGAAACGCAACGATTCACGAACACTGAATTTCGGTGCGGACGAAGTTTCGGCTGTTTTTTGGCCGACACCAAAACTATGACCGAAATTAGATTTTTTTTCAGAAACTGAATCTTTAGCCGATCACTACTGATAACACATTCTTATACTACTTTGTTGAGCTTAATCGAACGGAATACTTGGTATTTTGTCACATTCACTAGTTTTCGAGTTATTCATTTTTTTCGATTTTTTAGAATTTTAAAAATGCTTTGTATCTTGTGATTTTTAAAAAAATGAAATACATTTTTGACGTTGTAGATACAGTTTTTTGAGCAGATTTCACCCATGAAATTCAATTTTGAATAAGACTTTTACGGTTTTTGTGGTATAAC
>JAZBGW010001742.1:0-14050 GCA_037464815.1 Mylabris variabilis | reverse complement strand
CACTCTAACAAAAAAATTGAGCTGTTTTTGAGGTTTTTGAAAAAACTGATTTTGCAGGGTTAACTTCAACCCTCGTTTTATTCCTTAAATTTATGTATGAGCACGAATGAGAAATGTACATGCCTTAGAATAGAATGAACTACATATATGTAGGCCAAAAAATTATCAAAAAGGCTATTATAGGAGTAGCAATTTAAGTAAAAACAGAAATTTAATCATACATGCTGTCTGTTTTAAATGCGGCCCTAATTAGTTGGCGAACGATTCGAAAAATATTTCAAGCATTTATAGGAGGGTTCTTGGAGATTATTTTAGCAAAATTAGAACCTCCTAGCTCATTTGAAAGTCGGTCAAAAAACACACTAATTTCTGAGGATGTTGCGATATTCAACACTAGATGGAAACGAAAAAACAATGTTGAGAGGGTCTGCAAGTCATTCTTAGACAACTTGCGCTTTTAGCTCGTTTTTCGACAACTTTCAAATGAGCTACGAGGTTTTAATTTTGCTAAAATGATCTCCAGACACTGCCCTTTAAATCCTTGAAATTTTATTCGAATCGCCCTACAACTAATAGAAGTTTCATAAGAATCGACCACATTTGAAACAGAAGCCCGGCATACAGTTGCACTATTCAGTGCGTTTCAAAACATGTGTCGGGAAATAAAAAAAACTGTGATTGTTTGGCTCTTTCTAAGAAAAAAGTTCCTAATATCATATTTCCACAAGCGCACCATTTTCGAGAATTTCAAAGAATTTTTTTTGTGCTTTTTTGACAATATCTCGCTAACCGTTTGCGATACAGTACTCAGTTTTTGTCCACATTGTACCATTCATTTTGCTTACTTTATGAGTGCTAATTCAATTTCTTCTTCTTAAAATGAGTCAAGGAATCATACCGTTCATTTTCAGATACATGTTTTAAAATACCCAAAACGAGTTCTACATCATAAAATGAAGTTTTTTCTCGAAAACATGCCAGGATAGAATTTTTAACCAAGAGTACCTTTTTTATGTAGAAAAGATTAACGTTTTAATTTGTGATTGCAAAATTCCAAGTTTCTCAATGCCGTAGAAATTAGGGGCAAGATAACCTCACAGAGCCTCAAAATCTCCGTGGCATATTAAAATAAATTGAATTAGCACTCATAAAGTAACCGAAGATATTGTCAAAAAACTAAAAAAAATTCTTTGACATCTTTTATCTTAAAAACGATGCGTATGCGGACCTACGTTATTAGAAACTTTTTTTTTACAAAGAGCCAAAGAATCAAAAGACTCATTTCCCGACACATGTTTTGAAACACCCTGTATAATAAACCAAAGTCAACAATTAAATTTTGCCATCTTTCCGTGTGAGAATGAAGAGCAAAATGAAGCAAGACTCGAAGAACTGGTGACCTTTTCACCAGTCTAGGTGTGAAATATATTGCGAAAGTCAACGACCGAATATAAAATTTGAACCACTGAACAGAAAAATAAATTATATTTAGAAGTCAATTGGTGACAAAATTGTTAACCGCTCACATTTTCGATATAAAAGTTATAACTTTGGAACTTAAGAGACGAGTCCCATCTGGTCAATTATAAGGCGGTAATATTGTATTCGACGTTTTCAAAACATCCCCAGATGTAAAATTATTGATCCGTAAACTTAGTGCTTCAATGCGGTAACCTCAATTTTAAAGGCAAACTTCCTTAGTTTAACAACAAAAAAATAAAATAAATAGGTAATAAAGCACGAAAATGTAATTAATAGTGCGCTAGCGAAATTTCAGTAATATAGAACAAAATAAATGTCAGGAATCATGGTGTTTTATTGATCTTGAAGATGGATTTAATTTTTTTTGTGGTTTACAATTACAACTTCTAAAATAGCGTACAGACGTCATTACGTTTTCCATTAGGTGTTATTTGTTTTTTAGTAAATCTATACTGTTAATGTTTCATTTGTATTTAAATAAACTAAAATACAATAACAGGAATTTTCATATAACACTTACTTTACAATCGCTTTAGAAATAAACAACGGCCTATTATTTTATCAATGTTCAAATAAACAGCTTTTAACGTGAATTTATTGAATATTTTTCCGCTTTTTCTATATCGTAAATATATATTGTCTAGATTTTTTTGTTTGTTGAGAGATTGATTGGAAAACAAAGTGGCGCCTCAGTGTCTACAAGGATATAAAAAGGATTTGTAATATAAACAACCCTTATAGGGTGGAATTAGACTAATATTAGCAATTCCACCAACAGACAACGTAAATCAGACACGCATTTTTCTTTTGCTTGAATCCGAGTAATAAAAAAATGATAATTATAGAATGTATAAATAGAAGCTTACAAATTAATTTTAGGCAACTCCAGAATGATTCTCTATTTATTTGATCAAGTTATATTCAGATATAGGATTTATAAAGTAATAAAACGCGATAAATTTTTTTCGTTTATAGATTTGTATGTTTAAGTTAGAGTTTATATTGGGTTTCCGTATCTGTTCGTACCGGCGCATCCACCAAAATTACACTTTAAATTCTCATCAAAAGAAATCGTTTTTCTTGTAAATCTTTCCATGTTATTTTTGAACAATTCGAGAGATCTTAAAAGAGAATTCTTGTCATAATTGAATCGAAATAGAAAATTGTGCAATTAGAGATTATAGTAAGCATTACCGTTAACAAATGAATATCCAGAGATCTGTTCCAAGAACAACAACAGCAATTGTTGAATAATATTTATGAAATTTATAGGATACTTTATGTGGGATTGTATACAAAATTAAATGCAGATGTATTAAATTTTAATATCGTACACATTCATAATTTCGTACGTAAAATTTAAAATAAAATCCACCAACACTGATAAATTCAATATCAATATCACTAATTTAACTCGATTCATATGTATAATAAACAATTAAAATCATCAATATTGATAACTTACCACTGTTGATAATGTCCTCACCCATTTCCTGCGTGTTTTGTAATAAATGTACAGTTTCCGCAAAGTCTTGACTTTTGTTGTTATTATTATTGTTACTATAAAATTTTATCATTTCTTCTCTATTTTTTTTTTAACAAAGTAAATTAAAATCACGATTTTTCGAAGATTTTATTTAAGCTAAAATGATTTCTATCGAATTTTTCTACCATTATTATTATTAGTGTTGATATCGGGAAATAAGCAGTAACCTTTTTTTAGGAATGACTAGATTTAGAACATTATTGGACTACTGTAAATGCTGAAATGTCCGCGCCCACTGATCTTTCAGGAGCGTTACGTCGACGTTGCTATAGATACATGTGACTGAAGTTCTCAGGACCGTCTCTAATTCAAACAATATTATTTATTTTTAGTCGAATTCTTTTTCTTTAAAAATAAAAAAAGAGCGATCACTTATAATAAATAAGGATCATTGGATTTCTGGTTATTTTCAAATATGTTCGTATAGTTTAAGAATATCGTTTGGTAATCCTTCAGGTTTGTTTATTGTTGAGTACATGAGTTGTTTTAATTGTCGTTTCTAATTTAGGATTTGTTTTCTTAGGATCTAGCTTTATACTAATTAGATTATCAAATTAAAAAGGCAGCAGGATAAATAACATTCCGACCACATTAGCAAATCTGTTGTTTTTCTCACGAGTTATACATAGACTAAATCAATTCAGCAGTCAAAGCATAATTAAAATACCATTAACTGTTTGTTCAACAATCTATTTACAGTCGATATGGGAGGATAAACAACAAACAAAACTATCGAAACATTTGTAATGTACACCGACCGAAAGACCATTAATATCAAATTTTTATATGACCTATAATCGACTTTAAATTCACCATAATCGATTTCTTTTCGCTTTAATCGTACAAACACTAATCGATATTGCCATTGTAGAAATAGATTATGTCTATCCCTAGACTCTGATGCTAATCTGGCGCCGATTTCCCACTTAATACACAAACAAATTAATATGTTTGTGAATTTGGTGAATGCGCCGGATTTATCACATGTAAAAACACATAAATTAAACATTACCTATTCCAGATATATATTCATTATTATCACTTTTCTTCCCTGTTCTACCACATTTGCCATCCAACTGATTACGATTGTAACGCTTACATGCCCATTTTAATCCGTAACAAGTGTGCACCATTTTTATAAAGTGATCTAGATCAAAATATAATACGTACACAACACTGTAAACATTTTTTATCAATAAATATCGGATAATTTCAGGTAATTCTCCTTTGTTATCTAGTGGAAAATAACGAAATAAGAGCAGGAACACTATACCGTCAACCAGGTGAAATTTTCTCTCCCACGCAATATACTGTCAGTAATATTTCAACAAAGCATCGATAAAACTAGGACAAAAATATCAAGTAGATCTCGACATAACATGCAATCTTATGATTTATTAATATAATTGTCCAATAAATCAATAGTTATTTGTTTCGATATTTCCTCGTAGCTTACTAATATAAAGTTCATTTAATCAATAGATTTATGTTATATTCATGGTCAGTTTTATGGGGAAAAATAATATTTTATTGTGTTATTGTTATTGTTGTACAAGACGCATGGGAAACCTTTCCTGAAACTTTCAGGAATTCAGGAGTTTCAGTTCCGTAGCCTTGCTGTATAATTAGTTGCCTATACCTACCGCAGAAGATTCCCAGTAACCTAAACATACTATAATATTCAATGTTGCCAATGTAACCCAATAAATATTGTACATATTCAGTCGTAAATTATTATAAAATAAATAAGTTCAAATTTACAATATTTACCGTAGGTCTTTGTTTTGGTTTCACCGTACTTGTAAATGCAAAGCGATGAATTGCTTCAATTTATATTTTGACTGTTTATTTGACAACGTTGGGTAACCACACGTATGGGTTTATTTAACTGCATGTATGTTTGGTTACATATCTTGCAAAAACATAACCTCAATTTATTATTGTTGTACAAGGCGGTATTTTGTAAAACCGTTATTGTTCGTGAAATTATTGTGTTGAATTTTGCAGATCTTACCAAAACAGAAAGTATGTGTTGCTTAATTTCTATCAATTAAAATCTTAAATATGAAAAATTATCAATTTTATTTTTTGTACGGTTTTGACATAACCTTAATTTCTTTACAGGCGGTCACAATGTCGGATTTCTCTGAACTTTTACAAGAAGCTGAAAAAATCACCGTCGATATTGGTGGTTCGAAAGAATTACCAAAAGTAGATCGTTCAATTCGGCAAGTATTGGAAGCTTCTACTGATTTATATACGAAAGTTGCACAAACCGGCGCCAAAGATATCCAAGCGTACATTTCAATAATGTAATTTTTTCGAATTTCTAACAGAAATTTGTTGTAGGAACTTATTATTAGGCTCGAAGGGTGTAGATTTACCTAAAATTATACAAAAATTGGAATCAATCAGCACTAAGCGTACATTCGAATCAATCGAACCGGTTGAAGATGTTGATACTGTTGGTATTTTACAGAATGAGATTCAAAACTGTATCTTGAGTGTTTTCGAAAATAGTTTCAATAAGGTTTCTAATTCAATATTTCTACTTTGTTATTAAACGATATTAATTAATGTGAATTGTAGTGCATGAAAACGATTACTGATTGTTCTTGGGAACATCAAACTGGTGAATGGAAACAGGAGAAACGGAAAATTTTAAATTCAATGATTGGCCCGTCTGGTGCATTTGTTGAAGTCGGTAAACACTCATCAATTATAATGGAAAGACCGATCGAGATTACTCCTTATTTGGGTGTAGCTGAATCGCTTTATGCTGCTAAAGTTATGGATTATAATTCGTTAATTTCCCGCAGTATGCAAAAACCGAATCTTGTTAATATTTTTCTTACTGTAGCGAATGATGTTAAAGATGCTGTAATGTGTTATTGATAATTTTTCAAACTTTTATAATTAACTGACGTTCGTTTATAGAAAGTGAAAGAAGTGTGGGAAATACTGAAGTATATGACTAATTTGCCGTCGTTTGTACAAACAGAGGATGTTATTAAGAATCGATACTCGCCACACATAATTAACATTTTAGTTAAACAAGCTAAAAAATATTTGGAAGACCGTTATAAAACTTATATGAATAATATTATTAACGAGAATCTATCAGTAGCAATGTTAGGTGGTGTACCTGGTACTTACCCATTAGTACGCAGTTTTGTTGGTGTACGTTTACAAGGTGAATATTCTGGTTTGAAAGATGATAAAATAGATGGTCGTCCATTATGGCCAATGGTCTATTATTGTATACGTTGTGGTGATTTATCAGCAGCTATTCATTGTTTGAAAAAACGTAATGATCAAGAATTTAATGATATTATCAGTTTATTAGAAACAAAATTAAATAAACCAGATAGTGTTGATATTATAAAATTAGAAGATAATTTAAGATATAGTTATCGTAAATATATACGTAATGAAACTGATCCATTTAAACGGATTGTATGTGCTGTATTGAGTTGTTGTGATGTATTAGATGAACATTCAGAAGTTGCACGAACTGCTGATGATTATCTATGGTTGAAGTTGAGCTTAGTTCGTACAAATTATGAGAAAGAAGATCATATCAAGTATACAGAATTACAGGTATTATTTACTTATTTTTATAGTATGACTTGAACCATCTGGACGTTAAATGTGTTTTCTTTTATTTATAAACGCTTTTTTATAAATTTAGATCTAAGAACTGCTCAAACAGATAAATCCAGGTTTGTGGTGATTTTTATTGATTTACCAATGTGAACGTAATAAATTTGAGTATACAGGGTGACTCTCGCTATGGTCCATTTAAAGAATAAGAAGCTCATGAAATTTTTTTTATAGCCTTCTTCTGATTGAATATCTTTCTTTCCAAATTCAGCTCTATGAAAATTATATTATATACAGGGTGATTCACGTCGGACAAAAAGTTTTTATGACAACTCCCATAAAATGGAGATCATTTTAGCAAAATTAGAGCCTCGTAGCTCTTTTTGAAGTTGGTCAAAAAACGCCAGTTTGTGACGATGTCGCGATTTTCATCAACCAGCTAAACACGCAAAACGACTTATTGTTAGAATGACTACGTACCTCCCATTTTTTCGTTTTTCCTAATTTTATTTTGGAAAAGGTGGGAATATTTTGCATTTTTTTCTAGAATTCAATAGAGAAAAATGAAAAAAATCAGTGTTTAGAGTCTTTGAGTCATTATTAGTCGTTTTTAGTTAGTTTTTAAAATCGCGACCTTGTCCAGAACGAGCGTTTTTTGGCAACTCCCAAATGAAATACGAGGTTCTAATTTTGCTAAAATGTTCCCTAGTGACTCTCCTAAAAATCGCTGAAATATTTTTCGAATCGCTCTCCAAATAATGGGGAGTTGCCGTAAGAATCACCTTATATTGTCAGTGCCCTCAAAAGCTTGTTTTACACAACCCCTCAAAAAGTGGTCACTTTCTTGTGATGTTGATAGTACCTTATCGTTCGCAATTTAAGATACTTATTAACATTTTTTAACATCTACCTAGTTTGTTCAGTAAAACGTTTTGCCAGTGTTATTAAGGGCATTCCGGAGAGATTTGTTGATTCGGCGTGCGAAAATAGTCAATTTTCAAACATCGATTACTTGCTTGTTTTTTAAGATAATGTCAAAAATTGACGTGCTTTGGACAGAGCATTTAAGGATGCATGCTCTAAAGCTTTCTATTTTGGAAAAATATGATAGAATTCTGAATGGCAGAGAAAACTCTTTCGTACATTTCCCTTCATAACTAGCTAAAAGTTGGCCAATATTTTCGATTTTCAATATTTTGCAATTGATTTAGATAGAAAATTGAAAGAGCTATCCAAATATTTGAGAATTTTCCCGATATGTTTGTTAGTTTTTCGATAATTGAAGAAAATTAAAAAAAAATCCAACAGTGATGGCCATGCATAATTTTCAAAATAAAAAATCATACTCTCGGATTTAGAAAGGTAATGTGGAAGCCGAGGACATGAAGCTCGCTTAAGACTGAATTTTGAAAAAATTCGAACCCCTTTTTCACCTATTATTTACAAGTATTAAAATTAATTAATTTGTCTCTTGATTGGTATGAAAATATCGGAAATTTTATCTACTTCACAACCATATCGTTATAATCTAAAATATTTTGAAAATCTGCCTGGAAATTTGATTTTCAGTAGATCATGTTGGTGTTATTGTTACTGTTGTTGCGTTTTAGCGGGCAAAGTACCACTAGATCTCGTACAAGGCGCATAGCAACACAAATTCTTAAATATTTGGAAAGTTCTTTCAATTTGCTATCTAAATCAATTGAAAAATATTGAAAATCGATAATATTGGTTAAGTTTTAGCCAGTTATGAAGGAAAATCTACGAAAAAAACAGGGTCCAAGAGTTTTCTCTAGCATTCAAAATTTTATCACATTTTTTCAAAATAGAAAGCTTTAGAGCATGCTTGAAATGCTCTATCCAACGCACGTCAGTTTTTGACACTATCTTAAAAAACAAGCGAGTAATCGCTGTTTGAAAATTGACTGTTTTCGCACGCCGAATCGACAAATGTCTCCGGAATCCCCTTAATTAAATTATTTATGATTTTTTACAGAGAACTATCTTAGAAGAATATGGTGAATCCCATTACGACGCCTTAAACCAACCACATTTATATTTCCAAGTATTAGCATTAACTGGTCAATTTGAAGCTGCAATTGAATTTCTATCAAGAATCGAACGTTATAAAGTTCATAGTGTTCATATGGCAATTGCTTTAAATGAATTATTCATATTAGCTGGTTCGCGAGATAGTGCATCGCCTTTAAGTATGTACATACATAATATATCAAAAAAGTTCTTTTAATATTTAAGAAATTACAATTTTTTCAGTTTCATATGATCCGATGGATGTTAAACCGAGTCGTCGTTTAAATTTAGCTCGTCTGATAATGATTTATGTACGCAAATTCGAAATAAATTGTCCAAATGAGGCGTTACATTATTTCTTTTTATTGAGAAACTTTACAAATGAAGATGGCGTTAATTTATTTAAAATTTGTGTGTGTGATTTAGTAATTGAAACAAAGGATTACAGCCGAATTTTGGGTAAATTAATAAAATTCTTTTACAATTATTTAATAAATTCAAATTAAATCAATTTAGGAAATATGCAACAAAATGGTATACGCACGAAAGGTTTAATCGATCAATTTACAAATGCAGATATTACAGCAGAAAGTATCGCTGAAATAGTTGCTGAAAAATTGGTAAAAAAAGGATTATTCGAAGAAGCAATTGATGTCTATGATATTGCCAATGTTTGTATATTTAATTCTTTTAATTACTCCCAAAATAATTTCAAGTTTAATTATAGAATCAAGAAGAAGTATTAAATTTATTATGTACGCTCTTATCACAAATTGTACATCTACCATCGCAACAGAATCCATTGAAACAACGAATGCAAGAAAAAGCGAATATTCTAAGTGATCGATATTCAAATGAGGGATATAAAGCATCATCACAAATTGTCACTTGTTATCTTAAATTGAAACAATTAGGTCTATTTTTCGATCAATATTATGCTAAACAATACCCACAAGCAATGAAGGTTCTTATATTTATTTTATTTTGTGTAACAAAATGTCAAAATTATAAATTTTTAGACTTTAAATGATCTACAATTGATACCGTTACAATCACAAGATATTGAAGATCGTGTTAAAGCATTTAAGAAATTAAGCAGTGATGTATGTAAAGTGATACCTGATGTTTTACTATCAACAATGAATATGTTATTTAATGATTATCAGAAAATTAAAAGTAGTGAATATGTTCCAAATCGTGTGTTAGATAATACTATAGAAAGGGTAAGATTTTATATAGTTTCTAAAATATTTAAATTATATTAATTTTTATAATTGTACAGCAATTGGGTATTTTGAGGGAACAAGCAAAAGTTCTTCTGACTTACGCCGGTTTGGTGCCTTATCGAATGCCTGGCGATAGATATTCAAAAATTGTCCATATGGAAATGTTGATGCATTGAGGTCCTTCACTTATTTTTAATCATTTTGCTAATATTCATTATTACTACTATTAAATAGGATTATTTTGTAAATGATATTTTGTAACCAACAATTCCTGTGATAAATCCAACATCCTGCCTTCCTTCATCTAGAAACAATAGAGAATATTAATTAGAATCATCCATTTCGGGGTATACAACGATATTTCACTTCGCAGTTGGCTGTGCCTTTTTTACGTAGTATCGTAACTTGGTTCATATTTTATTAAGTACATTTGGCATTTGTTAACGTATTTTTCAAATGGACGAACCAAGCTACGACACTACGTAACAAAAATCATAGGCAACTGCAAGTTGAAATACCGCCGGACACCCTATCTAATAATCATTTTATTACAGCTTTATATTCCAGAAATTTCGTCTTAAACGATAGAAAATCACTGAATGTTGTTAATATTTCGAAAATTTCCCCATCCAGTTCATTACGACGTCGTCTGGAATTGTTTAAACAGTTAGAAACTAAATATTCACAAAGTTCTTGAAACTTAACTTCAATTCCATTTCGAAATGAGCCATACTAAAATCGGAAATTCGTTGTTTCAACACTTTCTCTATGTACTTTTCGACTGTTTCAATATAATCGTGAAAGATTTCCATGTAGATTAATTTATTCTCTTCATTATCATCAAATTCATGCCAATATTTCTCCATAAAGTTATCGTGTAGACGAATAAACTCATCATCCATTAGAATATCTTCAATGCAGCCGATAACTTTAGCAAAATATTGCTCTGAATCATCCATGCATTGATGAGTTATATTTAAATCTTCATTTCTTTCCATTTTATTCTTGTACAATTCGTGTTTCAATTATAGTTTCCATGGTGATGTTTCGAATTACGCGCTTGTATCTAGGGAATTTTTACATTCCTCCAAAATTTTCGTATTTGTATGAATAACAATATAATCAATAATTTCAACTATAAATCTCAAACAATTGATTAAACCGGTACATATATTGTAAAATTTTTATTATAACAACAATATTTGATTTTATATGATAATTATAGTTTTTGTTCATGAAAGGTTGGTATTGGTGTAGGGATTTTATTGTTTTGCAACGGCAAAATTTCAAATTTTCAAACTGAATGACGTTTGTGGCCGTTTTTTTGGGTTTGTAAAATTTTCTTCGAAATTTTCAAATTTTCGGCTGGAAAACAATGGATGAAGTGATAACATTTGATAAGAGTCTACAAGAACGTTATGATGAGTATAAGGAAGTATTGTCAGGTTATGAAATATTGCATCCATCACAAATACAAAAAGAATGGTCCTTTTATCTGGAATTAGTGTTAGATCCACATGGTTGGCAAGCTTTATGGAAAATACAAAGGAAAACATGTGAGCTTTTGAATATTTCCTATCCTACAATTGTATTGGTTGTTGTATTAAATGTTGATTTAACAAATCTAACTGCATTAGTTAAAGTATTATTGGTACAAGATGATATCCATATACCTGAACGACATAATGTACCGTTAATCAATCTATTTCCAACGAAAATTCAAGACCATAGTGTTGCTTTGAATATAAAACAAACAGCAAACAGTTTGGATATGTTGAGATTCTTCTATCTGCATTTATTCATGCCATGGGACTATGATGATGATGAATCAATCGATTGGTTATCGAAACATTTAAAATCACGTTTACGATTATATTATGATATGAAGAACGGTGTTATACCACGTCCAGCAGCCGAACATATCCATTCGTTGTTAAATGAAGCAAAACATTTGCAAATCAAACGTGAAACATTAGAAAATCAACTTTCAGATGTTGAAGAATCCGATGATAATAGACAAGTTGATGAATTATTACAAGTACAAATACGTATGTTGCAGATTAAAAACGAGATTGATATACTTGAAGATTCGATTTTACGTAAAGTTATAATAAAACGTATGAATGAAGAGATTGAAGAACGTCATAGTATAAGTGGGAAGGATGAACGTAATATTTGGATGATTTTCTTAGAAGGAAAAATCGATGAATATATACACTTTTTAGAGAAGATTAAACTACAATTTCCGAATGATTTAGTTAGATTTGTACCAAATTTACAAGCAACATTAGAAACGGGCAATTCAAATGATGTTTATATATTGAATCAATCGGTACATGTAATCAAAACAACAGGTGCTTTAGAAACTGGTGGTATATTGAAAGGGATATCAACTTGTGATAAAACAATTTTAGAAACGACCACCGAGGATGTTATGTTGGATTTTCGTGGTGATGTCGTTTTAGAGAATTTAACAATCAATGCTACTACAGCACAATTTGCAATGATTGTACGTAATGGTTGTTTAACAATAAAAAAATGTCGTTTGATCGGTGATGGAAGATCATCAATACATCAAGGAATCATTGTATTATCCGGTGCTAAATTGGAATTAATTGAATGTGAGATTTTGAATTTTTCAACTGGCATTGTTGGAAATTCTGGTGCTGATATTTTCATTAAATCCAGCGATATTCATGATGTTAATAATGGATTGAAAATCTATGATAATTGCAATGTAAAAATATTAAATACATCTATTAGAGATTGTAAAGAATATGGTGTCTGTGTTGAAACACAAAAAACTTACGATAATGCAAAGTCTGGAACGTTTGAAGTTTTAAATATGTAATTTTCTAATATTAATTTTATTTTTACTCTTATTTATATTGCTAAAATTCATTTACAGAATACCACAAGTTGATGTTGAATTAATTAAAGGCGATAATAATCAGAAAGGAGATGCTGTTATACAAAATCGTCCAATATTGAAGGCTATTCGTGATCTGTTTGATGATCCAAATTTTGATATGTCGATCTGTCAATCGGATGAAGAAATGACCGATGGTGCTGGCGATGTTACTGTGATTGAAAATGGAAGATACTCACCTGCTACTATTTGAACGGTAGAAATATTCATTTAATTTTAGTTATTAGAATTATTATATTTGAAGCAATATTTAGTTATAGAATAGAATTATTTGTTTTGTTTTTCATATAATCAATAGAAATATTAAAAATAAATATTCTGTTATTAATTAATCAGTAATAGAATTAAATAACTTTGTTGAACCTATTTTACGGATATACTTTTCGATTACTAATTATTGCAAAAAACATATGAAACACAATTATATGCTGCCAATTAAAGCGATTAGTTTAAATTTATTGAATCTAAATGAATACTGTGCGGATTTATAAATATTTAGAAAAATAAAGGGCATGCGAGCGATTCCAATTTTATTCAAGCGCTCAAATTCAAATTAAGGAAATTTTAAATCAAATTGTAACGATGCCACATTCGACATTTCATTCAGAAGATATACCGACTTTGTAAGTTAAAAGGAAAAATGTTATTGCTAGAATAAACAAGCAAGATAAAATAGTTATTTTTCTTCGACAATGCGGGATGTCTCTCTTTTTTATAATCTATACTGCTATCGAAAGTAACCTTTTACCGTACTCAGTGCGAGAAATTTAACGTTCCGTGCCCGGTGATGTAAAGTTACTTTTCCGCACTCACAATTTAATAATCTATAATGTTTACAAAGTCGCACTGACTAGAGGATTCGCACTCAGCACTAAACCTATGACGTTTGATTAGAATCTCGGATCGCTTACCACTGCGCTACTCAAAATCCAACTTACATACATTAAAATATCATTATAAAGTAATTTTTTTAAATGCTAAAATATTTTGACATACGTTTTTTTATTAATTTTGAAAATTTCTCATTTTCGAAATTTTTAATTACAAAATTAATAACTCAATGCAAGCTCACAATTCACGAAAGTGTAATAGCGTAATGTTTTTTCAAATAATGTTTACTGTTGTTATAGCAACTCGATCTTCGCAATTTAAATCAATTGATAATTGATAATTATAAAAAAAGATTATTAATTCATTTTTCGTTGACCGTTTATTAATGTCAATATTAATGAA
>JAZBGW010001741.1:0-14056 GCA_037464815.1 Mylabris variabilis | reverse complement strand
AGAATTCCTAGTCAAGGCGCTATCCATATCTATATATTAGATCTATAGATTACAACCTTACAACCTTCATTCTCGGTAATAATAGCACTCATTATAGCGTCGTTGTATAATATACTATTATTTTGAAAAAATGTGATAAAATTCTAAATGACAGATAAAACTTTTAGACCCTGTTTTTTTTCATAGATTTTTCTTCATAACTGGTTAAAACTTAGCCAATATTATCGATTTTCAATATTTTTCAATTGATTTAGATATTGAAAGGGCTTTCCAAATATTTAAGAATTTTCCCGATATGTTTGTTAGTGTTCCGATAATTGAAGAAATTTTAAAAAAATTTCCACCAGTGATACTATGGATAATTTTCAAAATAGAAAATCAAACTCTCGAATTTTGAAAGGTAAGGTGAAAACCAAGAACTTGAAGTTCGCTTAAAATGGAATTTTGAAAACTGAGTGAGTTTCAGGAAAAATTTGAACCATTGTTTCATCTATTATTTACAAATATTAAAATTAATTAATTTTGCCTCTTGATTGTTATGAAAATATCGGAAATTTTATCTACCTTACGACCATACCATTACAATTACAATGGAAAATATAAAATATTTTTAAAATCTGCCTATAAATTTGATTTTCAATAGGCGTTGTTTCTTGTTATTGTAATTAAATTCGTCATATATCAGATAGAGGGTGTCGTGTTTTATGTCTGTCCACTTTGTATAAGAATTCAATATTGCCAGACGTCGTTTACATTTCTAAATGAGACCATGCCTTCTCTGTTTCTATTGGATTTATTTCTTTTTTATTCATTCTGAATTCTGTTTATTTAATCCAATTGTTTTTCACCGGTTGATGTTTTAGCCTTTGTATTAGCGGCTGTTATAATTTTCTGTTTCATATTTACAATTTCAGCATTTACTTTTATAAATAATTAAATGGAAAAAAACGATGTCTGGCAACATTGAATTCTTAAACACAATGGAGAGTCGTAGAGACCCTTTAAAAAGAGTCTGGCTAGGGACTCTAGAGAGTCGTAAATAACTACACCATCTATTTGGATTATTACGAACTTAATCACAATAACAACAAACAACACCTATTGAAAATCAAATTTCCAGGCAGATTTTTAAAATATTTTCCATTATATAATGGTATGGTCGTGAAGTAGATAAAATTACCGATATTTTCATACAAAATAAGAGGCAAATTAATTAATATTCAGGTTTAATAATGAAAACTCAAAATCCACCCATAAAATATAATCAAATAAAATAAGAAATTACAGCTGTTTCAAACAAATTCTGTTCATCTTCAGATTCTACAAGTGATAATAGAACAACATCTCAAAAATGATGGATTAAAGAAATATATGAAGTTGTTAACTCATCAATTATAAAATACAAACACATTATAAAACACCAACCCATTTAACGTTGATGACGTTTTTTCCATCTTTACAGGAACTACTGTAGACTTAGACTTTTCTATAGAATTCATATAAACTCTCTACATACTCAATTTACTTTGGAGTTCGGAGGTGATAGTATTGCATTTCTTGATATCTTCATTAGAAAGAACAACAATTCGGTTTTGGAATATTCTATATATGGCAAACGCACAACCATCTGCTCAACCGTTCTCTACGATTCCATCCTATCATGCAACCATAAGATTGCTTCCTTTAATTCACTTTTTCATAGACTCTTCTTCCTCCCTTTATCACCTGATAGTTTCTTTTTTGAATATAATACCATTATGCATATAGCAGACCAAAATAAATTTCCACCACATATCATTAATTCAATATTCAATAAGCTCAAGTATAAATCTTTAATCCGATCCGTTTCCTCCCTCCAACCAATTACCATTGAACCCAAAATTTCCCTTTCCGTTCCCTACATTTGCCTTATTTACCTATTTGTAAAGAAAGTTTTAAAACCCTACAATATTACTATCACTTTTAACTGAATCCCATCTATTCACCCTCTATTAACCAACAAAGACTCTCTACCCCTTTTACTGAAAAGCGGTGCCTATATGTTGCACTGCGATTGTGGTTGTTGTTACGTTAGCAAGACCATCCGCAATTTCGATAAAAGGACAAAGGAGCACTTAAGATGCATTTCCAACTTAGCTGTGCCCTGGTGGAATAAGCCGGAATAAACATTTTAAAAGTCTTATTTTCTCTGAATATTTCTGAAAAAGTCGTACTTTCTCTGAAAAACTCGGGAAAAGTCAGAAAATGGAAACAAATTCGGACTAGTATTATTATTATTGGTATTAATAATACTCGTAATAAAAAAAATGGAAATAAATTGTTAGCATTATTATTATTGTTATTATTATTATTAATTCACTTAATTTTCAAAATTCGATTTTAAAGGAGCTTCAAGTTCTCGGCTTTCACATTACATTTCTGAATCCGAGAGTATGACTTTTTATTTTGAAAATTATGCATGGAATCATGTTTGGAAAAATTTTTAAATTTTCTTCAGTTATCGCAAAACGAACAAACATATCGAAATTTTTTTACAAATTTGGAAAGTTTTTTTAATTTGCTATCTAAATCAATTGAAAAAAATATTGAAAATCGATAATATTGGCTAAGTTTTAGCCAGTTATGAAGGAAAATCTACGAAAAGAAAAAGAGAGCTCAAGATTTTTATCTGTCATTCAAAATTTTATCAATTTTTTCAAAAATAGAAAGCTTTAGAGAAATACTCTATCAAACGCACGTCAATTTTTGACAATATCTTAAAAAATAAGAGAATAATCGCTGTTTGAAAATCGGCTGTTTTCGCACGCCGAATCGACAAACGGCTCCGGAATCCCCTTAACTTAAGCAATGTTCGAATTAAACAAGCTACCAATGCAAGGCGCGTAAAGTCTCCAGATTCTCGGCGATAAAGTTAGTGAATTTGATATGGTTAGGATTTACAATTCGCTTTAGAAAATTGAGGTTATGCCTGATTGTTTTGTTTTGATTCTTTACGAAATTTGGTTGGATTAATTATGAATTTACAATTACTCCAACATTATAAATTATTTAAATACACTGGTTATATTGTAACAACAAAAACACCAACAACAATAAATACGTACAATAATAAACGATTATTAAGTAATGGTCCATCACCACCAGTACCACCACCAAAACTACCACCGTTAATGGATTTCCCAAAAATCACATGGCCATCATTCATTAAATCAATCAAAAATTTCATTTTGACAACATTCATTATCAAACCATATTTAGATAAAGATTTTCAAATATCAGATTTTGTTGCTGGATCGAAGAAGGCTGTAGAAGTTTGTTTCATTTCGATTCTTTTGTCTTAATTTAGTTTAACAATTAATTTTTAGGTAGTTTCAAAACGAATCGCCCAAGGTGATTTGAAAAATTTAAATGGTTTTGTAACTGATGATATTATACCAATATTACAACGCAACATTGCCTCAATGTCTGTACAACAACGTGAACAAATTGCTATAGAAGTCGATGATATTTACTTTAGTTTCCCATATCAGATTGGTGTTATTTTTAATGATGACGACCCGAAACGTTTCGTTGAGATAACAATGGTATTTCATTGTTTAAAAGGTTTAAGATTGATGCGGGAACATGGTCAGGAACCGCCAATGAATATGGGCATGATGCCAGAATACCAAAACCGTATTTCAATATTGAATTATCGATTCGTACGTGAATTCACTAAAGATGTAGTTGATAAAAGTGATTGGACAATAAATTTATTAAATCACTTCAAGCCAGTTGATGAGTTATCTCAAGATTAGAATATATCAAGAAAAAAAAGACAGACTAACAGAAGCATTTTTTTGTGGTTTTATTAATCCCATTTTTTGGAAATATCCAAATAATCACCATCCGGACTGTCATAATTCTGTATAGGTGGTGTTTCCACCGGACCATCACCGTTAAATGGCAACAATTGGAAATCAATTTGCATTGCTTCATTGTACAACTCTATCGATTCGTTACGTAATTCATCCAATGCTTTCTGTTGTGCGTAAAAGATACGATCGAACATTTGTATATCGTTTAAATGTTGTTGTTTCTTATACATAGCCCATTGTTTTTGTATCAAAATACGTCTTTCCAATTCCTCGATGGGTACCGTTGGTACTTGACGTAGTCTTGATTTTTTTTCATCTAGTAATGCCAGTGAAACTTCACATTCTTCAATTGGCTTCAACTGACGTGCATTCTTCTCTAACCGACGTATCTGCTTTTCGATTTTCTTCTTTCTACGTTCCTCACGAGCTCTAATTACAGCCGGATCTAAACGTTTCTTCTTCTTCAAAGGTTCAGCCCTACAAAAACGAAATAATTATATTTATCGTTCAGGATTCAACTGAGTCGTACATACAAGAGACTTGGGGTAGTTTGAAAGAATAAAACTGAATTTGTTGTCAAATTTCGAATTGGCTCCCAACGGAGTGATTTCATTAAACATGTCCTAGATTAACATAAAAAGTGTTAGACTTGGTTGGAAATGGTTATTTGATGTAAAACCTGTTCAAATTATTTAAAAGACTGACCATTTTGCAAGTGTTACTTTACACACAAGAGAAAAATCAAGTTTATATTTCTAAATAACAATTCGAAAATAATTTACAGGTTATGTGATGATAATTTAGGGATTTTGATTTTATCATTATAAATTGACACGTTTGGGATTTTGTCTTTGTAGTGTTGGTGATAAGTTCAAATATAGGCAGTAAGATATATACAATAATTTGATTTTAAAATAAAAATTTTGTATGTATATTGGATTTTATTAAAATCAATTACTGTAATACTGTATGTACTAGTTTATGGTATGTACCTTGTCTTAACTTTTTTTTCATTTTTACTTTTTTTAAAATCAGTGACTTCGGTTGCAGCGCCCTCTACGTACCAGCTGTCAAAGTCATGCGTGCATCTTCTTGTGCCCCATTTAAAAATTAAAATAAATCCTCAATCATCCTGCGGTTAATTAAGAAGAACTCGCAAATATGGCTTTGTATAATTTTAAAAAGATTGCTGTTGTTCCATCGTCAAAGGTATTTTTAATTTAACGTTATTTATATTATATGTGCATAACCTCAAATATGCAATTGCAATTTTCAGGATTTCATCGATATAATTCTATCGAAAACACAACGTAAAACACCAACCGTTGTACATAAACAATATAAAATAACAAGAATTCGTAATTTCTATATGAGAAAAGTGAAATTCACACAACAAAATTTCCATGATCGTTTAACACAAATTCTAACTGAATTTCCAAAATTAGATAATGTCCATCCATTCTATGCTGATTTAATGAATGTTTTATATGATAAAGACCATTACAAATTGGCTTTAGGCCAATTGAATACCGCTCGGCACTTAATTGATAAGTAAATTGAAATTTTTGAGCTAATCTATTTTTGTTTTTATTGTTTTTCTATCATTTCTAGTGTAGCTAAAGATTATGTACGTTTATTGAAATATGGTGATTCTCTGTATCGGTGTAAACAGTTGAAACGTGCTGCATTGGGTCGAATGGCAACAATAATGAAACGACAAGCATCGAATTTAACATATTTAGAACAGGTACGACAACATTTAGCACGCTTACCATCAATTGATCCATACACAAGAACAATAATAATTTGTGGTTTTCCTAATGTTGGTAAATCATCGTTTATAAATAAAATTACACGTGCTGATGTTGAAGTACAACCGTATGCATTCACAACGAAATCATTGTATGTTGGACATACGGATTATAAATATTTACGTTGGCAAATAATTGATACACCCGGTATTTTGGATCATTCATTAGAGGAACGTAATGTTATTGAGATGCAAGCAGTTACAGCTTTAGCACATTTACGTGCATGTATTTTATATTTTATTGATCCATCTGAACAATGTGGACATACATTAGATGAACAGATACATTTATTTGAAACAATCAAACCATTATTTACAAATAAACCGTTAATTGTTGTTGCTAATAAAAATGATATAATACGTTTAGATGATTTACCGATAGAGAAACGGAATTATTTAAAAGAAATCGAAGAAGATACTGAAATAACATTATTAGAAATGTCTACCGTTACCGATTATGGTGTAATGGATGTTAAAGTACAAGCATGCGAAAAATTATTAAGTTATCGTGTTGATCAAAAGATGCGTACAAAAAAAGTTGATGGTCTATTAAATCGTTTACATGTTGCATTACCAAAACCACGTGATGATAAACCTAGACCACCCTGTATACCCGAAAATATTTTACAAAAGAAACAACAACAAGCTGATAAGAAAAGGAAACTTGAACGTGATCTTGAATTGGAACAAGGTGATGATTATATTTTGGATTTGAAGAAAACTTATATTGAAATACCGGAAGATGAACGTTATGATATTATACCGGAAATATGGGAAGGGCATAATATTGCTGATTATATTGATCCGGAGATTTTCGATAAATTAGAACAATTAGAACATGAAGAGGAATTACGTGAACAAACTGGCATGTATGTTGTACCGAAGATTGAATTGGATGAAACAATTGCAGAGATACGTAAATTAGCGTTACAAATACGACATAAAAAGGCTATTTTAAAAGATGAATCTCGTGTTAATAAACAAAGTACTAAACCAGTTATACCACGGACTAAAGGTACTGGTAAAGTACGTGAACGTACTACAAAGAAATTCCGTACACAAATGTCCGAATTGGGTGTTGATATGTCAAATACTAATAATGCACACTTTACAAAGACGAAACAGAGAGTTCGTTCTAGTAGTAGTGGACCACCAGTTAAACGTGTTAAAACAAATACCGATAAACGTTTAGTTAATAGTAATAGTCGATCAAGAGGATTAACAAAACCACCAAGAAATGAACAAGGCATTAAAGATTTAGCTGTAAGTATACTTACTTTTCATTTTATTTATTTGATTAAAATTTCGATTTAATTTTAGATGAAGAAGAAATTGGATAAGATCGCTCATCGTGCTATTAGTAAGAAGGTAGCTCGATTAGGTTTGAAAGGTGAAGCTGATCGATTTATTGGTAATAAAATGCCGAAACATTTGTTCTCTGGTAAACGAGGTATCGGTAAAACAGATCGACGATAAATTTTCTATTACAGTTTCTATCTTTATTGTTATATTTAAATTAAGCAATAAAACGAAAATTGTCGACGTCTTCAAGAAAGGCATTTGACCGTTAGTTGAATTAAGCGCCGTTTACATGTGTACCACACTAGATAAAGTTTTTAAGATAGTGACTATAGATGGCGCTGTCATCACGATAATTAGAAGGAATGTTATATTAATTATATTATTAATATTTTCACTTTTATTTATACATGATTGATATTTGAAGAATAAAATTCTAATTGCAATTAGATTTATTTTTTGTTTTAAATTTTGATTTAGAGATTCTTGCTATTCGAAAACAAAATTTTATAATTAGGTGGCAACACTGTTGTTTTTATAACATAACCTCACAAAGTTCACGAAGAAAATATCAAAAATTTGTTCGAGGTGTTAAGAATTATAAAAATTCACTTGTAAGCAACACAAGCTCTAATTACTGCTATTTTATATGGCATCTTTTTAACAAAAATTGACTTACTTGGATACATTTATAGAGAAATGCCACAATGTTGTTTGTTGACTTGTAAAAATCGAACAGAGAATGGATATCGCCTATTTAAAATACCAGAAGGTAAAGGTAAAGAGAAACGTATCGAAATTTGGAAGAAATTCATTAATCGTCCGGACATACCAAAGAGGGCATACATTTGTGAAATACATTTCGATCAAAATCAATTCGAATTGCATCGTCAAGATGGACGGAAATTATTGAAATGGAATGCAATACCGACTGTAGCAAATTTAAAAGATACAATACAACAACGAAACGTTCTAATGGAAACCCCAAATATATACGGAATTGATGTTATAATGGCGGACCACTCGTATATCACGGCACCAACTTCACCAAACATTAATACAGGTGATAACAAAAACGAATTGGTACAAATTGTAGGAGTAAGATTGTTGAACATTTACTTATTGTAGATGTATCTGTGGAAAATGTTGATTATTTGTCTCGATCATTGTTTGATGAATTACGACAGAAATTGAAGATTGCAAATAGAAAGGTACGTCTCTTAGATAAACGTATCAAATCGATGGAAATAACTTATAAAGAACTATTTAATGATGATCAAATAACTTATTTGAAAAAACAAACACACCGCGGTGAAGCATGGTCCGATGAGACTATAAATAAAAGTTTAAAATTATATTTAGCATGTGGTGTGAAAGGGTATGAAGAGATACGTAGACAGAAACTACCATATCCTAGTATTCGAACATTACAACAACGTTTTCATAATTTCATACTCATTGATAATGACAATAACAATAATGGTGATGATAATGATGTAAAACATTATAAAATTTATCCACTTTGACGATTAATAAGCTTAATGATTGTAAAAAATCGTTATTTTCAAAGAACAACAAGTGCGTTAAGAGGCAAATAAGACGCAAGAGAAAACATTTACCTACGAGGCGTTAGCAGAGTAATTTTTTCGAGCGTCGTATTTGCCCCTTAATGGAAGAATTATATACAAGGTTTTATCCAACATCGATCACAAGACTATTTTAAATACTTCTAAATAATTAGAAAAAAAATTTTTTCAATAAATGTATTTGACAAGTAAAAAATTAGAACAAAGGCTTGATCTTGGTGGATATGGAATAGCTATTTTCGATACAAGTGTGCAATCGTAGAGATTCCGACAGGTTTGGATGGGGAACACGAGTTTGCACGAGGTTGTGTTTCGCGGCGAGACCGAGTACGTTAATTAGACGAACGAGCGAAACACAGCCTCGTTCAAGCGAGTGGGTCTCATCCAAGTCTGTCGGAATTTCCTACCTTTACACAAGCATATCGAACAAGATTTTTTGTAATAAGTAACTGCGAAAGTCTGATTTGAGGGGGCAATCATTTCAAAATTATTACTACTAGATAATTGTATTGTAAATAGAACCGTACAGCTACATAAATGGCAGTAGATTAAACATAAACATTGAATTTGTTTACAATGAGAATCGACTTCGCTGGAGAAGTAAAAGCCGATAATTGAAGATCTCAAGTGTTGGAATCGTATACTTTACAACCGGTAAACCTCACTGGAAAAACAGACTTTTGCAGTTAGTATTCAAAAAGTTACTATTTATCCTTAAAGCACATTTAGTAATCTAATCACATCACGCCCTATACTAATCAATATAAATGCGTAATTTCTATAACACTAGTGTGTTATAAGGTACTTTATTGATTTAAAATCTGTATAGTTACAGTTTGTTTATATAACGGTGTTGGATAAAAAATTATAAATTTAGAAACATTTTCATATAATTTCAATAGATTGTTGAATATAAGAAAAAAAGATTGAGTTCAACCCTAATATACAAGGTGATTATAAAAGTATAAGAAATTCTAATTGATTCTCCTTAGAAACTATTTTCAGTGTTCTAGAAACCCCTATTATAGGAGATAATTTACCCTATTCTCTTATCTGAAATGCAATATATTTTTTTATTGCCTTTTTAGATTATACAGTGTGTTTTTTTGAAAGTGGTCGATTCTTATGAAACTCTTTTTAGTTAGCGAATGATTTGGAAAATATTTCAAGGATTCATAGGAGAGTGTTGATCAAAAAACGCTGGCTTCTGACTATGTCATAATTTACAAACAACAAAGCACGCAAAACGACTAAGAATGACCCATAGACACTCCCAAGAGTGATTTTTTCATTTTTCTTCATTTTATTCTGCAACAGGTGGAATGAAATGGACAAAAACGGGAAAAAAATCACTGTTGGGAGGGTCTACGAATCATTCTTAGTCATTTTGTTGTTTTTGAAAATTGCAACATTTTCCAAAACGATCGCCTTTTGACCAACTTCTAAATGAGCTACGAGCCTCTAGTTTTGCTAAAATGGTCTCCAGGGCTGCCCCTATAAATCCTTGAAATATTTTTTGAATTGCTCGTTGGCTAGTACGAATTTCATAAGAATTGACCACGTTTAGAAAAAACACCTGTATAGTTACTTATAGCTGAACATTGATATTTTTTTCGATATTTCGATTTTCTAGAGAAATTATGAGTTTTCTCAGAAACTCTGAATTTTGAAAGTCGACTGACAAAAATTAATTGCAACAAAACTGTAAAAGATTATCAAAAGTTGTTGGATTTGATGAAAAGTGCACTGTCATAGCTACTTGAATTGTATATTTTGAGGCATAAGCGGTCATATTTTTAGTACACAGGATTATTCACGTCCGACGAAAAGTTCTTACAGCAAATCCTATTATTTGTCGAATCATTCGAAAAATATTTCAAAGGTAATCCCTGGGGATCAAATTAGTACAATTAGAACCTCTTAGCTTATTTGGAAGTTGGTCAAAAGACGAACTAAACACGCAAAACGACTAAGAATAACTCGGAGCCCCTCAAATCATTGATTTTTTTTTTGGTTTTATTAATTTTATTCTGGAATAGGTGGAAATGTTTGTTATTTTCTCTTCAATGTATTGGAGAAAAACGAAAAACTTCATTGTTGGGAAGGTCTACCAGTCATTCTGTCGTTTTGCGTGTTTAGCTCATTTTTGAAAAATTGCGACCCTGCCCAAAACCAACGCTTTTCGACCAACTTCCAAATGAGCTACGAGGTTCTAATTTTGTTAAAACGATCTCTAGGTAGCCTCCTGAAGATCCTTAATTTTTTTTTTTGAATCGCTCTTCAAATAATGGTAATTGCTATAAGAACTTTTCATCGGATGTGAATAACCTTGTATAACGTCTTCAAACAAACACAACAAAATTAAAAATTTACTAAAAGTTGAATGATTTTAACGAGGCTTAGTAGAAGGAGAACTTTCTAACGAAAGTTTAAGAATCGAAGTAGTTAAATAATCAATAATTTCATAAGATTGCAGTAATTAGAATTATTGATACTATTAATAGAGTGATTCAAAGTCATGCTCTATTGAAAAGATATAATTTTGTGGAAAATAAGTCATGCTACACCAGGTATAAAATACAATTTTCGATGTTAAGGGAATAATTTGCCAATTTTTCTATATACTTATATATTTATGTATATGTATATTATTATTTTTTTTAACAATATATTGCTCATATTTACCCATTTTTACAACACTGCTAATTCAAAAAAAGAACAATAAAAAAATAATATAAATAATAAATAGAAATAATGAGATACAAAATAAAAGATCAAATACTGTTTTGTTTTTTTGTTTTTTTAAAGGAATGTAATGGTGGCAAGGCATTTTCCCCTTCTGTTGATAAATGTTTTCGTTAAAAAAACACCTATTTACTACAATGCAAACTATCATAAGCTTTAACTTTATCTGGTATCGCAGTAATTTCCAGTGGTACTCTAACCATTAACTCTTTCAAATTACCAACATAGGTGATTTTTCGATAAAATTTCGTACTAATAAACGGTTTCGCCATAAATAACATAGTTTTAATCCATAATGTTGGATGTACCAAATACAAATGACTTAGATTCTTTCGTAATCGTCTACTAACAATTTGATAGCAACGTTTCAACCAACTAAATGCTGGCAGTTTCGTAGCGGTACCACCATGTAAATAAACTAAAACATAATCATCGGTAACTAAACGTTCCAATGTCCATAAGATATACAAAAATAAATTATCCATAACATAAACATAATCAACACGTGACCGATCTGGTAGATAACAAGCTGAGAAGACAACAATAGCTGTATGACCACCGGCTCTTAAATAACCACCATGTGATAGACAACGTTTATATGGTTCAATTACACGCATATCAATTGTACGTTGTTCGCCATCTGGTAGGATCATTCGTTGCCAATATCGGGCATGACGGCGTTCATCAGCAGCACTCAATGGTTCAATCGGTTCAGGTGGTGGTGATGATGTTCTTGTTGTTGCTATCGTCCCATCTTGATTACGATCGTAAACATCCTCAGATCTTAGACTTTCCGAAATACTATCTAATGACGATATATCATCATCGTCATCATCATCATTATCACCATCACTATCTTTATTGATCGCCTCCTCTTGTTTCTCTTCTTTTGTAGGCAGCACTTTAACGCGTCGTAATTTATTACTGCTTTTATTCTGTGATAAAAAGTTCAAATTGCCTTCTTTCTCATTCATTGTTAATGAGACATTTTGTAGATTTGAACTCAAATGGGCTTCATAGATTGATTTATCATTTTCTGTATCACTTAAATCACCGTGATTACCACCATTACTACTAGATTGTGAGATTTCTAATGGTAGATCGAACATTAATGTTTTCTTTAAAATTGATGGACTGGCTGGAAAATCCGGTAATTTCTCGGTATATTCCTTTAATTCACGTTGAAATTGTTTCTCAATTATCTCAACATCATCAATAATTTCATCGTCTTTCTTATTATTGTTATTATTATTATTCGTTGTTGGTGTACTGTGATTTTGTTGATAAAACTGAAGTGTATGATGATTTTTCTGATATCTCTTGATTGGTTTTTCTGGTATTAAATCTGGATAATCTGGTGAGATCTCTGTACTGTTGCTAGTGTACATCAACGGGTGGTAATTTGTTGCATTTTCTGTTGTGGTTGTTTTTGTTGTTTTATCACCATCATTATCTAAATTCTCATCATTCTGAGAATCTCTTAAACGTAACACTTGACTAGAATTGTTTAAGTCACCGTGATTATTATCATCATCATCATCATTGGCAAGATCATCAGTTGTTGTTGAAGTCTCCGATATGTCCATCATCTTATCCGAGCCAGGACTGATTCGTTCACTAAAATCGTGTTGATTTAAAATGAAAAGTTTTCAAATTAACGAAACAAATACGTACCTCATATTTGCCTTTTCTTAGAGTTGGAGAAAAAATTAAAAGCAGAAAAAACTCCGCTCAATAAACTTGAATAAACATTCCGCTGATTTTGCTTCTTTTCTACTGTCAACTGCCAAATTTATGTATCAAACTACTCGAACACTTTCGATTCGGACGAGCAGTCTCGAACGACAATGGAGCGGGAAATCTAAATGTTTTCGCATGGCAGATGTGCATATATCTTAAGGGGATTGCGGAGCCGTTTGTCTATACGGTATGCGAAAACAGTCAATTTTCAAACAGCGATTACTCGGTTATTTTTTGAGATATTTTCAAAAATTGAAATGCATTGGATAGAGCAAAATTATGCATGGCATCGTATTTGGATTTTTTTTAAATTTTCTTTAATTATCGGAAAAATTCTGACATATTTGGAAAGCTTTTTTAATGTTCTATCTAAATCAATTGTAAAATATTGACAATCGATAATATTGGCTATGTTCTAGACATTTATGAAGGAAAATGTACGAAAAAAATAGGGTCCAAGAATTTTCTCTGCCATTCAGAATTTTATTACATTTTTCCGAAATAGAAAGCTTTAGAGTATGCATTCTTAAATGCTATATCCAATGCATTTCAATTTTTGACAATATCTTAAAAAACAAGCTGTTTCAAAATTTTTCTTTAAAATTCATGGGAAAATTTATCAAGAACTGATGGAAGAATAGTAGAAAATTTAGCTCAAGCAACAAATCAAAATTGTCTCTTTTCTATAAATTGAGAGGAAAATCCTCCAAAAATGCATGATTGAGGACGAAAACTCCTCGAAATCTGGATTAGAAGATGAGAATTGCGTTTGAAAATTGATTAAAAGTGACTGTCAACAGTAATTAACGGTAATTATACATAATTATAGACAATAATTTGCATTATTGACAAGATGCCCCTACGTAACCAAATTTAAAGCCAAATACTATAGCATTAGATTAATTATTATTGTTCACACGGTTTCATAAATAAGTGGACAGTTTCTGTGCGGCTGTGTAGAACAGGCTTTTGGGGATGGTCCTGACAATGTAACAGAATTTTAACAGGGCACAATTTCG